>CAEGAF010110011.1:0-63290 GCA_903067075.1 Micropoecilia bifurca | reverse complement strand
GAGATTTTTCTCAAGATTGTGGAAACATTGGTGTCATCATTTATTTGTGACTCAGTGAATGTCATGTTTTTTTATTTTATTTTTATTTTATTATTTTTCTCTTATTTTGTTTTTACCTTTTTTATTATGGACCTTTTTGGTCTGGAATAAAGATTGATTGATTGATTGACTGTATCATGCTATATATTGATAATGCCGCACATACTTTCTAATTTCTGGTCAAAGAAACCGGAAGGGTCCCTGAAATCTGAATTCTGATGGTGTGCTGCTCCATCTCCCACATCCAACTGGAGCTGCAAATATGAAAAAATAAAGTAGCTACTTACCATAAACGACTCAGCATGCTGGTTAGCACTATATTCAGGACGAGAAACTCCTCCCATTTCATCTGCCGCTTTGCTAATCTGAAAAATGAATCTGTTAAGGACAAGCTAACTCTGACAGAGATGTTCCAGGATGCATCACAAACCCTCTTTTAGGTCTAATAAAAATAACATTAGAACTTGATCTACAGATCAGTGAGAACTGCTCAGTAGGATACATGAAAGCTGTGCTGCAGCGAGACAAAGTGCAGCTCAGCAGCTTGCCAGCTCCCAGCACTTTCAGACAGGTCCACTCCAGCATGGGTTGACTCGGAACATCACAGTCACCCTTCTTGTCGCACAATGCCCTAAAACCCATGGAGAAACTGTAATTGGAGATCGTACTGCAGCTGCAATATTGTAAACAAAATGGCTTTGCAGACACTAAAGAGTGGGGAGCACAAATGATCATGGGATTGTGGCTTCCCAATGAAATAACAGCAAACAGTGTAGATTTTATCTTCCTATTATTTATAATTTTCTCATAGTGCTCTGTTAGGGTAGTACAATTTCGGTTAAAAAACCCTGCAATCAAGGAGTTATAATAAGAGGATTAGCCATTAATCCCACATTTTTTATGGCTGAAAAAAAATGTAGACAAAGAATTGTAATAACTACATTGTGTTTTGTAACGCATCTGACCTGTGTGTTAATGATAGCTGTATTTAGAACAAGAATTTGTTCAAACTTACATTTGAATCTGATTGGGACATAATTCTATTAGCCCCTGAAGAGCAGCATCAAGCTTCATAGTCTTCAGTCTGTTTACACATTGTTCAACCTGTAGTACAAAACGGACAAGATGATGTAGAAATCCAAGTTAAGGTTGGAAAGTCTGAAACTTCCATTGCTGCTCGACATTCTGAGACTTGCAAAGGAGAAAATGTGACAGTGAAGCACAACGTGGGGGTTTCTGCCTGCAGTTCTCACCTGCTGTAAGCCCTTGAAGGTCTTGTTCCCCCTGTAGCTGTTGTTCAGGATGTGCATCAGATCGTAGAGAATCCGGATCTCCGTCTGCAGTACCTTACTGTGAAGGAGCTTCAGGACGTCGTCGTTTGTCAGCAGCAGGTCTTTGAAAAGTGTAACTGCAAAACATAAAAGGGTAGATTGTCAATATCTAGGCAAAAGCACGTGGTTAGGTAGGTTTAGGTGTATAATTTCGCTTCCTGTGTCTTTAAGAACGAGCGCACGACAAGGTGAGACATTTTCTGTTTGGACGTTCAAACCTGTTTCTGGAGCAACTTTTATGCGGACGACTGAAGTTGCACAGGGATAAGGAATGTTTACGCTGTTCCAAAGCCGTTCCTCTGCCATGCTCCTCTGCTTGAAATGTGCGGAAGTGCAATAGCCAATAGCTTGTCCAACAAAGGTGACGTCAGAGTTGGCCTTAAAGGAGCCGCAACAATATTAACCCTCCACGGTACGGATTACTTGCATTTTGTTGCCCTAAAACAGACTGCGGATCCAAATGTAAAAAAAATATAAGAATTTGCATTTTTATTGCTAATAGGCAACATATCAAAATAATGCATACCTAAAAAAAGTTTTTATATTTTATTTTAAAATAATTTAATTCATTAACCCATGTACAATTATCTACAATATATTTGTCTATTCTTTGTATTTTTCCAATAGGCAACTTTGTACAGTTGAGGAGTAAAACATTTAAATGGATATCTTAAAAAGTCACTTATATAATATAGTTTTGATCTCCACAATTTTCATCCATTCTGTAGATAATTTAATGAAGATACAGATCATCTTTTTTACCTAATCACATATTGAACTAGTGTGTTAATTCACTCTTACTGCTTTTATCTGCCTCGCTTTCTCCCAAGTAATTTTTCTTACAGCTTCATTACCACTGCTTCATCTTTACTGCACTCAACTGGACGTGAGATTTCTGGCCTTTTAAACAGAGGAAATTTTGTGGAAATTATAACCCATTAAGTACTGCAGGCAAAGTTTATTGTAATAGTATAATAGTAAACTAAGTCAGACAG
Source organism: Micropoecilia bifurca (assembly GCA_903067075.1). NCBI lineage: Eukaryota > Metazoa > Chordata > Actinopteri > Cyprinodontiformes > Poeciliidae > Micropoecilia > Micropoecilia bifurca. Next base: position 60,925 of record CAEGAF010110011.1, on the reverse strand, counting down.
AATAAACTGTAATAACAGCCTGAATTTTAAGTTCTTACATACCTTGAATTAAAATGTATTTTCTTCTCCTCGCTATTATTTACTTACTATCTCAGAGAAAAAAGTGTTTTGAAAACTACACTGAAAAATAAATGTATCTTAATTTATGATTATATGATGCAGCAAGCAGTATTAAGTCATTTATGCACATTTAAGTTGTGATATCTTTTATTTAACAGCACAGTGAAACAAACACCAAATGTTAATTCCCCAATGTTGTTTTTTCCTTTATCCACTGGAGGACTTTTAAGTTCACTTCATCCATTACAGAATCCTCAGACTTTCCTTTCACAGTCAGACTGTGGCTGCCTCCTTGCAGCCAGAAAACTTCAGCCTCGGCTTTCATATCTTTTAGCACCTCATTAAAAAGGTCCTGAGCAAAGAAAAAGAAGAAAAGTCACCACTGTGGCCTGATATGTCATTGAATCTTCAAGTACACACCTGGCAAACACTGATCAAAGAGAGGCAGAGTAAAAAGGAAACTTAACCGAATTATAGATGTTGAAGGAAAAAAAAACAGAAAAGTCTGTGAAACCAGTAGAGAAGAAATGGTCAAATGAAATAAGCTGCTCTGCATGCAAGAGGGGTGGTTTATGTGTATGAATACATAAACTATACAGTCATAAAATATTTTACTTTGGAATATAAGCTCATTGGAAAAACTAAGCCCAGTCTTACTGCTTCTGTAGAATTTAAAAAGCAGATGTAGCAGTCAGATAAAACTAAAATGCACTTGATTAAGGGATGATCAGCAAAATGACCAACAAAATGTGTGTTGACACAATGGCAAGCTGGGAAAAACATCAGCAGCAATCTAAGAGAAACAACTGTATCTGCCCTCAAATTTAGGAAGTGTTACGAGAACCTGTCAGGACAATTTGAGATCCCAAACACAGCAGCAAGTCATTTTTTTCTGTAATTTTGTTCAGTTTTCCCATATTTTGAGACATAGAACATCTCAAAATATTTCATTGCAATTCTGACTATGTGTTAACCTCCATATTGAAAAACGAAACCTATAGCAGTATGCAGAATGAAGATGTTGCAATGGAACAGTACAAAAAATCCAGACTGAAACAGATTGAAATGTGGTGGCAGGACATTAAAAAGGAGAACAAAAGCAAATGTGGGAAAAAAAAAAATCCTACAAATGTAAATCCATTTCCTCATCCAATGCCGAACATTTTCACCCTCACCCTGTTGCACATTGTGTCCTCAGTGCCAGACACAAACAGCACACAAACACTCCCAGGCAGCCTTTTTAAATCCTCACTCCGCTGATGATGGGTGTGTGTCTTTGCTGGTGGGTGCAGGGGGAAAGAGAGGCAGATGACACCCTGCACTGCATCCTCAGACTCATCGCTCAGCTGCCTGGCGAGGGCTGCAGCCGCGCGGGATCCCATCGACCTGCCTGATTTCATCATGAAAGGAATCCCGGTTAGTGCAGTAGTTTGTCTAAAACACAAAGAAGCTATTATCAGTGGAAATCAGCATTAACAGGTGGCATTTTCTGTTTACCTCCAAAAAATATGTTTGTCAATGTAAACCTCTCCAAGGTTTTCAAGTAGTCCTGGAAGGACACACGAGTGTTTTTTTTTATTTAAATGACGACTTTGCAATTAAAATAAAACAGCAGGATTTCACAACATGCAAATTTCTTAAAATGCATACTGATAGCAAATGTGCATTTTGCCTTATGAATTTCGGTCAATGATATCACAAGAGGCACAAGAAAGATCTGATCAGCTGCTACTGCAAACTGTATGTCAAATTCACAGTAGTTCATATATTTCTACATTTAACTGAAGCAAACAGTGAAACAATGTGCATCTTCAAAACTTTATTTGGTACATTTCTGTTTGGTTATCTGATTGGTTTATATGTAAAACTACTTAAAACAAATGTCACATTCTACTTTTCTTTTTTTTAACTTAACTCTTTTGAATTGATTCTGCAGTTTGACTTATGTAACTTCATTACAAGGATTTTTGCATAGAAAACTGCAAAACTATAAAATTCTGTTCAACAAGTGTCAAAATAGCTCATTTTGCAGCAGTTTTCTTTCAACAGAAACAAAAAAAAATAATACTTACCCAGGCAGCATTATAAGCTTTAACTCTATAAGGCAAGTTCAAGCCTTTGCATGTGAAACGGAGGCAGAGAAAACCGTGTGATGCCAGAGCGTGAGCGAGAGAAACTAAATGTTTGAAGTTCATGTCTCCTCCCGCACCGTGTGTGAGTATTACGGCCGTCTGAACGTCATTACGTGACGCTGGAACACACAAGACTGCGTCCAGACTCTTTGTCCCGAACGGTACTTTTACAAGTTCCTGAAAGATACGTTTAAAAGCAAGTCATTCATCTGGACAGTTCACTGGACGTTTTCATGACGTACAGACGTGTATCCTCATCTACAGTCTCTACGTGTGAATTCCTTCTTTTAGCCTAAACTGCTTGAAAACGGCGCCTATTTTTAATGAAGAATTTCGTATGTTATTTTAACGTTTACCTCATTAAACTCGTCCATTGCAGGCGGTCCTTCTCCACGAAGTCTTGAAAATGACTGAAAATGGGTGCCATCTAGCGTTCAGGAGTGGTACTTACAATTATTCAGTTTTTGCCTTTCTGAACTGGACCGCTGTTTCGTACACTTACAAAATGTAGAATTTTCCTTTAATTTCAAAACTATGTGCTTATCTGTGTTGGTTAATCACACAAGACATTTTTATTTTTTAAAAATGGGGGGAACTATTGTGTTTTTTGTGTAATATGCAAAATGCAAATGCAAAATATGGACACAGGGCTAATAATACTTTAACAGTGATTTTATGTGAATGTAACGCTAATGTGTAAATGCTGAATAAAGGCGAGGAAATAAAAAAACAGAAATTTAAAAAAAGAATTTTAATTATATAAAAAAGTGACATTCATCTCATAATAAACAAATAAATCATTATTTGAAAAAAATTCTTGGCAATTTCAGATATGATTCATTGCTCTTCCCATGGTGCAAGATCAAAGTTCATCTTTTGCCTGAAAAAGGGAGAACAGTGAAACGGTAAAAGAAACACTCATATTTATCCTTTCATGACTACTTGATGAAGCACATTAGTATAAGAAAAAATGTAGTGCGGTGGCAACTCATGTACAGTAGAGGGAGCCAGATACTTTAAAATGACAGTTTGTTATTGGAGCCAATAGTATAACACTATTACCAAAAAGATCAATTTAAGAGGATCCATTTAATGGAGGGAAAGGGGAAGAAAAACAGTTTTTCAATAAAGCAATCACACGTTTAAGAACAGATTTAAACAAATACATTGTTGGTAAATATTTTTTAGCCGTTTAACACTTTTTCTAAGCACCTCTGGTATAGAGGAAACTTGCCGAGGTCCCTTACCATTGTCCGGTCACAGGAACATGGAAACAAGTCATCTTTAGGTTGCTCAACAAACTCCATGCCCTCCCGAACCTTAGGCTCTGTGATCTGCAGTCTGGAATACTCCTTTTATGAAGCACAGCAAAAATTATGTTATGAATATTGTTTACAACCAACATGATTTATTCAGCAGGGGTGTAACAGCAGGGGTAAAGGAAGAATACAGCAATGATACCTTGAAAAGCTTGTAGTAGTAACAGAATATACTATCTCCCATTAAATGACTGCGGGCAAACTGCTGACCTGCAAGGGCAATTGTCCTTGCCTGCAAAAAGATGAGTTTTAAAAAAAACAGAACCACAAGGAGGAATTACACCTGAGAAAATAAATGGTGCATGTTGAATTGAAAGCTTTTCAAACATATAAAACCTGAAATTAAAGAAAAACAATGCGTTTCAACTTATTTGTTAAATTACAGGAACGTGAACTATTTACACCTTCGTTACAAACTAAAATCTGACTAAGTGTACTCTGCATTTGTATCCAAGCCCCCTGAGTGACAGATTATATTTTGTACACAAAATCCTACTGAAATATACAGAAGTTTGTGGTTATATCATGATTACATTTCAAGAGGTATGAATACTTCACTAAGCACTGTATAATTGATGAGCTCCCGTTGACGGATTTATATATAGTTAACTCAGAAAGGCATAAAATAATCTCAGCGAGTCAATAAATTCATACTCATGAATAATGTATTCTTAAATGGAGTGCCTACAGTATTACAAAGCAAACTGAAGAGATCTGATAATGCAAAAATAATGTGACCATTATTTAAGAGATATAATGAGGACAGGCCTGCATTTTTCCATTACTCTGTTCTTCCAGTTGGGATTTTAACAGTGGATTCCGTAGATGTTTCTCCTAGAAAAGTAACAATGTGCGCTCTCTTGATAATAGAACAAAAAAAAATCTGTGTGTGAAATGGCTGTTCATAACGACACCAGTACGGTTTTAGTGACAATAATCATCCAACATATGATCACCTCGTCATCGTGGTCTCGGGCCCACTGGATCTTTTCCAGCAGGTCACCCAGGTTTGCTTTTATCGGGATGTAATGCTCCCACGGTCGCAGCTCGTTGTAGAAATGCTCGTAGTAGCTGGAGTCCTGCTTTAAGACCACACTGTCTCCTGCCAGCAGGTACGGCAGACGGTAGGCTGCTACTGTCCCATCAATGTTTATCTGATACTTATACTGCAGGTGAACAAAGAAGAGAGAAATACATCAAGTGAGATAATTATCTTCCTGAAGAGAAATTAGTTTCTAAATAGTTTACATGTAGGTATCCCATACTTCTCTGTCCACTTCTGCCTGTTTTGAAATATAAATTCCAAAACTTCCTGAAGAGGGAAGACATTTTTATATGCTGGTTTTAGTTATGGGATCTACAAATACCAGGCACTAACATATACTGGAAGGAAGAAAGGACAAAAATGAAAATGAAAAGAATGTTACAAGAAAAGAAAAATATGACACAGGGGCACAACAAATGACAAAAGGAGGCAAATACGAGTAAAATGAGGAAGCTCACAAAGTGGGAGGAAAGGACACAAAAACTCAAGGACATAAAGAAGGAAGACACAAAAAAGAATTTTGGAATATGAGAAATCTATGTTTCCATACTCCTTGTGTTCTTTTTCCATACTTTTACCGACTCCTTCTGCATCTAAAGTTGTACTTGACTTGGCAACTAGTATTCCTGTATAGTAACTTTAAAGATATAACTAATTGGTTTCAGTACATATTGCACAGAGACGACGTGTCTTCATGCAGCTTCACCACTCTCACCTTGAAGAAATCAAAGAAAGAGACGTGTTTGACCAGCGGGCCGTAGAGACTCTCATCATGTTTGAAGAAGAAGAAGTTCGTGAAAGCAGCATCTATGAAGTCGGGGTGAGCTCGAGACAGCTTGACCAGCTGCAGGCGCTCCTGGCGGCTGTCCCGGCCCCTCCAGAAGGCCGTGGCGTTCTTCTCCGGCCACGGCGGCCCCGTGTTGGCCTGGACAGACATCATGTCCAGGCTCACTCTGACCAGTGCAGGAAAATACAGAGTGGAAGTCAAACCTCCTGCTGTTCCAGAGGGTAATAATCTAACTGTGTGACAAAATATACTTCTGTTTGGCCAAACTCAGTGTCTTAGAAAAGCAAAATAACATTTGCAGGCTGTGCTTCAAGTCATTGTGACAACTCGGCAGAAACATTACAGACAATAATTATATAGAAACATTTTATAAATTATTGAAGTCTCCTGTAGACACAAAATGAATAAAATCTACTCATTTAATTGATATGTGACCTAATCTTTCAAAAAGCACATTTTAAACATTGATATTCTGCTTTTCCATTTAAATAATATTTCATTTGCTAAATAAATCTATTTTTTTAAAGTCTCCTCAATAGAAACAGTGGGATTTGTTTTGTGTGTTCCTGCTGCAATGAGTGTCAGTTCTCTTAATGTATTGATTAAGAGGTGCTGATGCAAATTGCATGTCACATATTTTTCAGACATATATCTGTAAAAAATTTCTATTGGTCTATCACATTAAATACATCAAAGTCAGTGATTTTAAATGCAAATAAAAAAAGTTTCTAGGTTGTTAAAACGCTGGCAAGGCACAGAAGGACAGGGTTCCTGTTCTAATGGAGCAGTTTTATGCTGGTCTATTTTTAAACCTTTGCAAGGACAGGAAGAAAGAGACAAATTACTTCCTTTGATTTTAGTTTATTAGAGAAATTCCCTTGAGTGAAACCAGCAGAGGCTTCGTTTTCAAAAAGCTCCTGGAGTGCACTCCAAGTTCACCTGCATAAATAGCTGATTGTGTATAATAATAGTAATCCTGTAAGCTTTTGCTGAATGAGGCTGAATTACACTAACTCTGGTGCTAAGCAACACTTAATACGCACATTGATTCAAAAGCCCTACCTTCCCATGCTCTCTAGAACCGACTCGGTCAGGTCATAAGTGGGCATGACGATGTCTCTGGTGTTGTTTGAGCCACACCAAGAAAAGATCGGATGGAGCTTATCGGTGGGTTTCCTCTTCTCCAGGGGCCAGTCACCCAGATTTACAAAGAACTCGACATCAGGAACTCGAACCTGCAAACGCACCCTTATAGAATATCAATGATTCAGCTCCTGTCTGATGTTCTCATATATATATTCATGATGAAAGCCTTGCAGAAGAGAAACATCACATTCGATAGGATCAGTATTCTAAATTGAAGGGTATTCGGTTATTCACTTTAAAGCTCACCTTTCTTGTGAGTGAGAGTAAGATGGCATCCATGAAGATTCTAAAGCCGACATGTTCTCCAAAAGTTTTCACATACACCTGGAGACAGATGGAAGGACAAAATGAAGATGCAGGGTTCCCCCCATTATAAGCCTGGCGGGCCACCAGGCTTTCCTTATGTCCCCACCAGGCTAAGCATTGCTTACGTTATTTATATGTTTCTTTTGTTTTTTTAATGTTTGCATTTTTAAAACTATAGGTGGTGTTCAGGCATCAATCTTCCAACAACACATAATTATCAAGTGATATTTTCAAGTTTCCTGTCAACTTTAAGCATTTTTTAACTCAAAAACACGGTGGGCCACTGGATGAATGACTGACCAAGCGCTCCAACCACCAGGCTTCGCATGTTTTCTGGGGAAAACCCTTTGGCAAAAATAAGTCACCCCAAGCTCTTTTGCATTTCAGATTGATTTTTAAGTCAAGCTGGGTTCATAAAAAAAAAACCCCATTAGATTTCTGAAAAGATGCCATGTTGGGAGTGACACTTTAGAATGATGCGCCAACTTGCGTTGATTAATCTAATAAAATCTCAATCAGATATACTGATGTTTGTGAATGCAATTTTACAAAATCTGAATAAAGCTTAAGGGGTGTAAACGGCATTTAGGATTTTTTTGAGCTGTTCTTTTATTGAACCTGTGAGTTAAAATTTGTATAATTGTTATAATTACATTTTTCAAATACCTTGTTTTCTTTAATTGTGTAATGGCAGAGGCTTTGGCGCTGCCCAAAGCGCTTTGGGATCTCCTGTGAGTTCTGATCTGGATCGACACTCGCATAAAGGGAGAGATCCCTGCTTATCTGGGCGAAGGACTCAGAACAGCGCATGTTTTTCTCCCATACAAAACCACTTGGCTGGGGACAGTCACAGCCTTCGTGGTACACTCTACCTGAGAAGGAGAGGCATATTTGTGCTTTTTCATCCTGTGTCATAGAAACAATGTTGAAGTTACGCTTCAAAAATGTAATCTTTTTACACACAGTTATGGCAACTTGAACAGTTTTCTACCTTGGAGAATATAGGGTGACTTGGCAACATGCTTGGCTTTCAGCAGGACATGGATGCGCAGGTCAGTATAGGTGGCGTACATCCTGTAGCGAACCAAGAACGACCCATCCCGACGGTCAAGAACTTGAATCCAGATCCTGGTGAACTGCTCTGTTGGGGAGACGATCTTTACCTCAAATGTCTTCTCTCCAGGCGACGTTGTTAAACTAAAAGTATCAGGACACAGAGAGATTACTCACGATTGGTAATAGTTTAAGACTACATTGCCTGCTTAAAATAAAATCTGATATCTATTGCTGCTCTCTGTGCAAAATGAGTGAAAATGATACAGCTAAACAGAGAACACACCCTAAATGTGAAACCTTCAAAGTTGTTTTTTTTCTTCCTCAGAGGACAAAAGATGTGTGACGAAACTGCCTGAAGGTCATTTCCATGTGTTCTGTGTAGTTCTAAGTTTCAACTTTTTTACTTAAGCAAACAGGGAAAATAGAAACTGTAACCAGATTAGACAATCTGCAGGTAACACTAAATACAGTAGGAGCTTATTTCCGGTTTTGATAACTATTGCCAGAGCAAAGAGAAGCCAGAAGTAAAGTCAATATTTGAAATATTTGGCCAGGATATATTTACCTAATATTAAAAGCTTTTAAAGACTATGGTCTTACACGATCAGCTGAAAAAAATCTTGAGTGTTGATGCAGTTTTCAATTACATCCCTGCTCAAAAGTTCTTGTCTCTTGCACTGATTTTTTCCTTTAACATCGTGAAGCTCTACGTAAAACCTTCTTAAGATCCAATAGTGCAAAATGCAAATTCTTGCAATTTGATCAGGAGTGTTTGTAGTTGTGCTTGACTTCACTCTTGTTTAGAAACAACTTCCAAAAATCGATTTTTATGTATTTATTTTGGAGGACGGTTGACGGCAAACTATTAGCAAAGGGGAAAACTTTCAATGTTTCACATTTAAGAAAACATCCATTACTTGGGATTGATGACCATAACGCAGACCAGGCCACATTTACTCACTTTTTCCCCGAGCTGTCCACCGCCTGAATGTAAAAGAATCGAGCCGGGAGGACGATGTCCGCCTCCAGCCCTGGTCCAAACACCAACGTTTCAGCAGCGCTGATGACCGAGCCAACCTTTTCTCCGGACAGCTCACACCTGAACACCTCCAGACTAACAACCAGCAGCAGCAACAGCCGAACAGACATAACGCCAGGTCTTCTTTTCTTTCGGTCGAGCCTTTTTTCCTCACTGCCGCCGTCTCCTGCTGAAGCCCACCAAACGATGAGAAACACAAGGGTCGTGTCTTAATATGTTCCGTTTCCATCTGCAAATGCTCCAGGCAGCAGCGGCATAGCTAATATTTAATGTCTGTTTAAAATTAACTTGATATTATTTTTTGTTTTGCAAGTATTTTCTTGCAGTTAAGCTAAACCTCGGGAATCTGCTAAATAAACCAGGGAGGCGGGCTCAGTTCTGGCAAGGCGGAGCTGCTATTGGTTGGGGCTTCACGGAGCTACAGCAACAATTGGCTTCGGGAGGAACACAATACTAAACAAGAATATGATTGGAGAGAAACACGGAAGTAAAGTAAAATATAGTTGGATAGGTCTGCTCTTTTTATATTGCCCGGCACATGACTCAGCCACGGCGGCGCAGGAGGAGTTTATCTATAGAATGGAATGGGAAGGGAGCGGAATATACAACGTTTTGAAATAGGAAAAAGTATCTACAACGGGGACCGTCAGAGACATTATCAAACAATATTTAAAAAAATATAAAAAGCATGTAAGTATTACATGCTTTTTATATTATTATTATTATTATTATTATTATTATTATTATTATTATTATTATCTATGTCCACTTGTCTATGCGGCTCTTATTTAACTCAAATGGTGATGAGGCTAGAGCCAGGATAAACTCTGGACAGGTCACAAGTTCATCATTGTGCAACATGATCAAGTAACCATGCGAATTAACATCTTACAATTTACAGAGACAAAGTAACCAAACAGTCATCCTCTGGACCGTGGAAGGGAGACAAAATACCTGGAAACCACAAAAGATCCATGCAAAAAGAGACAAGACAGGCCACATTCAAATCCAAGACAATTTTGGAAGGTAACCATAGATTCATCAGTATATGAAATATGTTATCCATATATACAGAGTATGAGCCAACTTTCTTCAGTAAATTTAACCTAAATCTTTGATCTTAGCATCAAAACAGACAATGTTTATAACAGCCACGTGGCTCTTTGAGCTGTATTAGCAAAATATCTTTATTATTGCTGCTCTATATTTGGCTCAAAAATTAAGAGCTTAGACTTAGTATTAACCTCAATTTAACATTGTTTCATGCAAAAACGTTGGGGATTTGCTAGTTGTTCTGCTCAGTAACCAGAATAACTACAATTAGCAAAACAAGATGAAAATGTTTTTTCCCCTATGTTGTGCATTCAAACATATCGTTTTCACTAATGATGGTCATACTCTACTATCAACATGATGGATTTACTGAGACACAAAAGAGCAATTAAGCTGTTGACTGTAACTATAATTTTCTCTGGTATTTGCAGCAGCCATATTGGAGTCAAAGGTGAGCCACCAACTTTTAGAACTGTATCTCTGACTTAATGGAGAGTTACAAATTATGTTTTGAGCTTCAAGCTGTCTAAATGTCATTTTTTTCTGAGTACAGATGGAACATAATATAAATTTGTTCCACTTGAATCAGCAGTCGGACAGAATATTGAACATATTTTCAAATTAAAAGGTTCTATAATGTAAATGTAATTGCTTTCCTTAACATTTCACTCCTAAAGTTACATTTTATGTACTCTGATAAAGGAGTACGACAGCAAAGGAACAGAGATTTCCAGTGTGTACATCAATCAATGTTTATTTCAGTTTTGCTTTTGCATCAACATATTTTCAGACCTTTTTTATCAAGTTATTTCTATTACACTAGAATATATCAAGAACAAAAAGTGGAATCCATTGAAATAAGACAAACATTGTTGCCATTATTGAGAAAACCAAATAAATGCCATTTCAGCATACTACAGTGTGAAGAACTACATAGTTCCAGTGATTTAGACAGAGCCAGAATACCAGATAGTATAGTACCAGCAGTAACAGGTAGAACAAATACAGAAAATATCCCAAGAGTCTCTCATTTTTTGTGTTTTACCTTTCACCCAAAGTTAAACTGTACAGTTAATATAAAAACTGAAAACATACAAACCAAAAAACAGAAAAAAAGCTTAACAAAACACCCTGTCAGCAGAAGTCAGATTTTTTTTTTAAGTTTTTGTTTTTCCTTCTGAATTTTGGTTTTGTTTTTTTATGCGTATTCTCTGCCACTGAAAGAACTGCACAGAACATACGTAAATGTCACTGACGGTACAGAGATAAGAGGATGATGTATTATTGAATCAAAATCATGGCGTTTTTTTCTTTTTATTCACATAGGTCCACTGTGACAGGTCAGAATGTTAAAGGTTAGTTTATGTTTGTGTGAAGGCCATTTGAGTCTTAAGGAATGTCTCAGCAGCCTGACAAAGCTGGTGGAAATTACCGATTTACTTGTGGATCTTTGTTTTACAGATTTTAAATGCATTTAATGTACGTCTCATTTTGGACGTGAAACTGGCCTCTACTTGACCGAGGCAATTTATTTTACCCTCGATGTGGTGATGCTCCAAAGGATAAAAAACATGTGAGTGATCAAAGTTGGTACCCTTGGATTTTTTTTTTTCAGGTCAGTTCAAAGTACAGACGAGTACACAAGTACAAAATATCCTTCTTGTTTGACGCTGTTAGTCTGTGTCGTGTGGCTACCCACTGACGTACAACACAATCACAATTTGATACACGACCATGTATCATAAAACATTAGTTGCTTTTAAAAATACATAAGCCATCAGTGAAGAGGATGTAACCATCAAATATTTGACTGCGACACAAGGATATCATAGTCAGTAAGAACAATATTGAAAAGAAAAAAACACCCATTTTTGCCTCCAGTTGAAATTTCTGCAAATGTTTTACACATATACATATTTTTCTTCACTGACTCAACATTTGAACATCACTAAAAAAAAATACTGTTATTTCCCCTGAACTGTTTACAGATACACTAGTCACAGACGGCAGAGATGAAACTGATGTGATCTCAACTCACTTTTTTCGGAAAAACTGAAAATCACAACGCAGGCCGTGCTGGGTTGCGAGTAAATGCCTATTTGGGTTTAACACTGAAAAGATGGGAGGGCACATTTTTTGATTGCTTTGACAGAAAGAAAAAGTCGTATTTGAAATTTTTCTTTAGCATACACACACGCATACACACACAACCTAAAGGCTTGCTAAACTTTGACGTCCAAGAGAGGCTGTTAAAGACCTACATAAAAAAAAACCTACACAAGTCCCTTTCCTTCTGGCCCCAGATTTCTATGTTTCACTGTCAAAATGAAAAAAAAAGATAAAATAATAACATTTTTGTGTTTTCATAAACAGAATAAAGGTTGTAATGTGTCTTAAATCTACCGCTCATGTAGATTAATAAACCTTCAAAGTTTAACCGGTTGAAATTGTTTGTATTTTACCAAAAATAAAATTACAAAATACATTCAGTACTAATTTAAAGAAAAGAAAATTCTTCATTTTGGACCAAATTAAAAGCTGTGACACAGGTACCAGCCTAAGAGTCTTTCTCTACCCACAATACAGAGACATATTTTCTCTGTTGATACCACGTCCCAGTTGAATAAACATGCGGATAAGCAATAATAAAACTAGTTGGTATGCAATAGACGGAATAGAGAATAGTTTTTCCTCCCAAGTGCTAGTGCCACCCTTCAACCGGACGCAGTCCTGCAAATTCGCCCATTTCAAAAACCTCCACTAAACAAAGGAAATTAATTTTGATATGCCCTCTGTGAAAAACTTCATGTGTAATTCTTTAAGATCCATCGCTCCCATTAATGACCTCGTCTTGCTTAAGCTTCCAGTGAAAAGATTCCTCCTACTTGCTTTTTATGGCACACAAATTGTATATAGGTTTGTACAACAGATATAAACACACGATTCAGAATACACTGTCCTCATCTATGTCACTTCAGTTGCCGTTTTTACACACCTTTTGAGTATGGAGTCGTCCCTCTTTGTCATCCAATGTATTTGAGAGTAGCAGCAGCTCAAACAGTGAAAACACACTAGGGTGATCAGACTTTGCAGAGTTAAGTGTTATTACTACTTATTTAAATTTGCATTGTGCAGCCCAGAGTAAATGAAGTTAGAAGAAAGTTTGAATATTACATTATTCCAAGTTTGTGTAGATAGTTATTTATGTGCATTTATATTGTATTAATATTTGCGCAGACTAATGAAAATACTAATAAAATTAACCATAAATGAAAACTAAAAAAGGGAAAGTAACAAGTTTTGGCTTAATAGCAATGCAGTTATATGATTCCCTTTTTAGATATAGTTTTTTTTTCTTTTTTTTGCCAGTATCTCAAAAATATAAAGTTTTTCATAGTTTCTGTCGTTGGCTTACATCATAAATAAAAGTTCTTTTTTTAATCATTTTAAATCTCCTCTTAAATTAGCATGCTGCTTTTTAATATGGCAGTTGGATATTTTTAATACTCATCCATTGCTGTTTCATGCATTTCTTGTTGGTTTCATAACTTTTGAGTATCTACACGGTAAGATCCAGAAAACCCAACCATACAAGCTCACACTCAGACATAAACACACTCACACCAAATTGTTGGATATTTCAAGTTCTTTCTTTAGACCGTCAAACTGTCCCCAACTGTCCGTATTACCTCCCGTCTAGACGAGGAATAAACCTGCTCTCGTCCTTCAGCAAAGTGACACTGAAGTACACAAAGCTGGCTCTAAAAGCTGTAAAGACAAAGTCACTCTTCTGTCTCTTCGGATTGCTTTCATTTCACATGTGAAAGTCCAGTCGCAGCATGAAGTGAAGTTCTTGATAGACCAGTGGCAGCCTCATCCCGCCGTCCCGATGTTAGAACTGGTACCACTTCTTGTCCTTACACTTCAGCATCAGCTGTAAAAAGACATAGCCATATGCTGTTGGTTCATAAATCAAAGAGTTAAAATAAACAATTAGCTGAGCCTCCAATGGATATGGTTACGTTTTCCTCAACATGGGGGAGCTTGTTTTTGTCATCATAAAATAAATTTGCCAATAATTTGAAAACAGCAGCTGTCAGGTCCAACAGCAATGCAAGTCCAAGACAGTCACACCAATGTTAGCTTGCAAACCGTATTTCCTGCAATCCATTAAAAAAAATCACTTCTTGAAAAAGATATAATTTTCTTGGGTTCCCTTTAACAAGCCAAGTGTTTTTCAACCTCTACAAGAGAGACTGTAAATGAATGACTGTATTGGCTGCTGCAGCTCCTTATCAATGTAATGCAACTTTTATTAAAAAAAAAAAATCAACTAATAGATCTTGTGGCTTATGAAACCACATATCATTCCTATTCGTATGAACCACCATAGAGTGTTGCTGTGAGCTCTTCTCCCATGCTAAATCACTCACACCCTTCAGTATTCATTAGTTTTCTCAACCAAATGAAATGTCTCTGAATCCCCAACTAGCTGATTGTACAATTAGAGCAGGATGGAAATGTACATCTTCTTCATCTAAAAAAATGTCAAATCAGAATGAATATGCTAGCATTAGCGTAGCATTTAGGTAATATCTCTACATCATCTGTAGGAGCAATCCATTAGTTTATTCAAGTTTGTAGTTCTGTGCTTTGAATCAAGTCTTTAGACAAAAATGATGAAGCAATACATGTTTTAGGTGATGTGTTGTTAAAACACTGAATTAAAACCTTGCAGTAACACCTTCTAGGTTGGAATATGTGTTACCGAAGTGAAAATGTATAAGACTGCAGACATTTGCAGGTGTAATGTACTACTAATGTGTGTAACATCACAATTGGAACAAGGTCTATTTGGAATATTTGGCAAAATATTACATTTCAAATACTACTCATTCAAACTGGATGGATTTCTCTCTCCCTGATGTAAAAAATATATATATATATATTTTATGTTTCAGATACCGAAGCTCATGGGCATGAAAACATTGTGATGATTAATAAATAGAAAGAGGTGAGAGAAATGTGGCAAAAAAGCAACCAGTAAAACCGTAACATTGTGCTGACCTATGAAACATTACTGACAGAATGCCTGCCTTCACTGTGGACCCTTAAACATAAATATCGTCTTCTATCCTCACCTCATGAGCATGTTTGGAGAAAGTTTCTGCACTGGTCATCATCAGGGCGGTGCGCTCCTCCAGCTCCCCCAGCCTCTGGCCTCTCTCATCCAGGGCGATGCGAGCCCGAGCCAGCTCACCCACCGCTCCACTCGCTGCCACCTTCATGCCTTCTACGCCTCCCTGACCGGGGATGTGCTGTGCCAGACTCCGAGAAGCCTTCCCAGCTGCCGCCTCACCAACTGGGAACCACATCAGGTAAAATTATATTTTCATAAACCGTTATCCCTGTGGCGCTCTTAATGTGTATGTTAGCTATTGAATTAATTCTGAAAGGTTTAATTGTTTCATTTTTTCTTAATGTTAATGAACAAGTTAGATTCCTAGTTGCAATGCATACTGGGATTGTATTATGATTAAATAATAAAAAGACGCACAAAGCTCCTCTCTGTCGAAAGTATGGGCGTTTCCTCCAAAGAAGCCCTTTAAAAATCCTCTGTTTTGAGCTTCTGGCGTTTCTATTGGAGTAAATAGTTCCCCAAGCATTTCCTGCAATGGACAAAAAGAGAGCAAAAATAAAAATTTTAAGACTTATATTTCAGCCATTTTTTTAGAGGTAGACCGCCAAAACATCAGTAATGACACTGTGACCACCTTTGCCTCTAGATGGCACTATGGAAACATCACATGGCTTAATCCACATCCATGTGTGGAACGTCAGCTCTGAACAATAAATATCTATGATGATGCTTATATTTAAATGAACACATTTACACAGTAAAACCATATAAATTTTCAATCCTTTGAAGTTTGCACCATGTATAACCAAAGTGACATCTGACGCCTAATCCCGCCATCCGCCCCGGGCTTTAACAGGGCCATGAATAATGGATACGGCTCCTTCACAGCGCTGGTGCTTTTCCCAACCAAAAGATACATACCTATGCGGAGAACCACAGTGCTCACCTGCAGGTTGTCGCACATTTCCTGGCTGTATGTAATTCTCTGGATTTCTGTCGGGGAGCTGAGATACAGTGCCTGCCCCTCATTGGTGAAACAAAAGGTTCTTGCTATGCGCATGTCTGTCAGAGGCAGGTAATTGACATCCATCAGCGGTCTTAAGCTGGGCAAACTGCGAGATGAATGACAGGAGTGAATGAGAGACACGTTAGACACCTGGGGAACACTTAGATCATATGAGTTACCTTCTAAAATAACAAATGGGAAGTGAGAGCCAACTTTATTCCCAGCAGCGAAAAGGAAATCAGATATTCAAATAAAACCAATTAGCTTCCAGCTGAGTAGTGAAGAGTAATTTCTCGAAGCAGATTTTCTCAAATATGAGAACATTATATCTACAAAGGGCACGAGAGAAGACTAGAAAGCCAATGCATATCCAGATGAATTCTGTTTTAAGTTGCTTTAAATGAAAAATATTGAGCGGAATCAGTCAACTATATTTGTAAATGTTGGAATCTCAGTCTGACTGTAACTATGCAGTTAATTTTAGCAGTTCTGATCTGGACTTGACAAAAATCTCCCTATTTTGATATGAGAAGATTATTACAAGACAAGAAGAAATAATATGCAACATCCAATTTTTTAGTTCTCGGATACATTTTGTTGTGTACTTGGAGTCCATAGGAATGCAGAAAAGTTGAATTTTTCTCTGATGCTGTGTAGATATCTTTATATTCTCAGATTTTTTTCTATCTGTTCAGTTTCTCTGTTCTCTATTGAACTTTTTTCCGAGCAATAAAACACAGCATTTGCTTCAGAACTGCCAAAAAAAAGGCCATGAACTTCTGGCTAACCAATTTTGCGACACTGCCAGTTTTATTTTTTGCAGCAATTTTGAAGTCTAAGTTCAAGGAACCCGAAGCTACAAGTGGATCGAAGTGTTCAGTTGTTGGGTGTATTAACCCACACAATTCATCACAATGTTCCATATCAGAATATCTTCGAAGGTTCTTAGAAATGTACCCACATCGTGGAGAAAGTCATCTTTGTTTGAACAAAGCACTTCAAGGACAAATTGAAGTATTTTAACTAAAGGACAATTAAAACGAAAAAAACACAAGATGTTTTAATTGACTTATTACATAAACAATATGGCATTGCTTTGGCTGCTTTAACTTTTTAGCGCTAGTGTTAGCGAACTCGTTAACTATGTTGATGCCTCGTCTAAAAGACTTAATTGAAATTTTGGTAGCAATTCTGGCTTTAACATGTAAAGATGGATGGTAATATTCTGTGCAGCTAGATAATTGTAAATAAATGCTTAAGCTGCATTTAAAGAATCCAAACCGGAGTGAGTTGCTCTCAAGCACAAGTCACAAAATGGGTTGTGGAGCTCGTGTAATGAGAAATTCAGACAACTTTAAATGATGTAAATATGAAAAGGATTTAAAAGCAGGATATATCCACTTTAAAGTTGCAAATTGCAGCAAAACATTGTTCTAAAAAGTACTGATTCAAGACAGCTGCGAATGCATGCTGTGCTTTTCAAACTTTTACTGATAAGAAACTTTCTAAAGGATCCTTTTTCTTACATTTTGGTTTACGTGTACATCTTACACACGCAGAACTCTGAGCGCTGCAGATCAATCGTACCTGAGTGTCATGACGTGTCCGTTAGCGCAGAAGCAGGCCAGGCACACGCTGTTGCACAGAGATACCACATCAGCTCGAAGCACAAAGGACGACTCTGTGATGTTGTGGACAAAGAGGCAAGACTGTGAGGGCATCAAGAATACTTTGGCCTGCCGCTCAGAGCACACCACGGCCAAATGTCCCTCTCCAAAGGCATCCTGGGAAGAGGACGGGGAAAAGTGGACCAGCTTGCGCCTCCGTGGTCTGTCAGGGTCCTCTGGGGCATTCAGGTCCCGCCAAACCTCATATGGGCTCTGAATCAGAGCTCCATTGCAGTCCAAGAAACCAAAGCGAAGCACAGAGCCTTTTAACATTTGGACAGCTCCTGGGAAGTTTGGAAAGGACAAACAAGAGATAAGAGGCAAGTGGTCCACAATTTTCAAGGCTGCAAATGTAGAAGCTATGGAGCTGTTGAATCTATAACAATATCTGTTAAAGTATTTTAAAATGTAGAGTTCATAAATAAGCTTAAGAAATGCACATATGTTTACACGATTGTCAGTATTTTTACTGACAGCTGCTGAAGTATCCTTAAATACACATGTGACCAGACTGATGTCTTCAAGATTTGGACAACTGAGAAATATAAATTGTAAAAACAAGTTTGTTTCAGCTGTTTTACTTAAGACAGCCAATTTTTAAGAAAGCCATCACTTTACACAAGGTTTCTGTTTTACTTCAGAGGAATAAGGACGACGAGTGCATGTTTGCCTGCTGCTATTTAATCATGTTCAAAGTAAACAGCGAAGCAGCAAACCCTTTTGAACTATTGAGTGATAGCAGTAATTTACAAGATCAAGGATGACAAATTCCTGTAAAAGTTCTCTTCCACTACAAATTAAATCCAATTGAAATAAATGAGCTTCCTATGCTTGCTGTGTTTGTCTTGCATTGTTCTAAGAGTGAAACATAGAGCACTTAAGTCTGCAGAAAATTTCCTGCCATTATACTAAAAGGGCCTCTTTTGTGGAAACATGGTATTTTGAGGGGTTTTAGAGTAGATGGGCATGTAATCACACAATTTTAAGAAAAACAACAAAGAAAAACAGAGAAACACAGTTTTTTCAGTTCCTATACAGTATTTTTATTAAAATAATCCCATTCTGAAAAAATAGGGAAAATGCAACCTTTAATTTGAGCACTTCAGCGATGTAAAATTAACTTTTGCATTACAGCAAGAGTTTAATTGCTGATTATTCACAAAGGCATACATATTTTCCTCTTTTAAATCAGTACATAAATAAAAACAGTTCATGAATTTTGTGTCAGTTAAAACCTAGAAGTGCTGGTGCTTACCACTAGGGCCAACAGTGACAGGGTCCTCCATCCTCTCCTCGTGGTCAGTGGGGATCGATAGTGGGATAAGGATGACCACTCCTAAGCTAGTCCCTACCCACAGACATGGTGTGGGCAGGGCATCACTCTTGCGTCCATAGGACTCTCCAAACTGCAGTGTGGTGATAGCTTCTTTGGTGTCCCTGTCAATGCTAGACACGCTGGAACTGCGAGAGCGGCTGAAGGAGTTTTCACGACTCTCTGTAGCAGCGGCGGCAAGAACAATGGCCGAACACACAGGCATGGTGGAAACAAAGAATGAGGAGACAGATGGGAAGCAATGATGGGGAGAAGAGGAGCAAGAGGTAAAGAAACATAAGGTAAAGTTGTGGAAAAAGTTGTTTTTTTTTTACAAGAGTTGGTGAAAGATTAGTGGGGAAGAATGGTAGCACAACAGAAAGGAGGTATGGCAGGACAAGCAGTTAAAAAGGAAAAGGAGTGATAAGCATGGTCAAAACATTTTTAAAACTCAAAAATTTCTTTGACTAAGTGATGCAAAACACTGCAACAAAAATGCCTGTGGATGGATGTCAAACACTTAGAAGCAAAGTGAATATTCACAGTAAGGACACCTGGACAGAAACACCACCTCTACCTGAAACATAAACACCTAAACATAAACACATGAAGAAACACATACACGTTTATGCTTTAAGTTTATTGACATCTGCTAGTCCATAGTCACTGACAGGACTCCATCTGGCGAGACACGCAAACCCACACACACACTTACACTCTACAAACTGCACCAATTTCAAAAGCTTCTTTAAATCCATCTCGGCATTCTGCGTCCCACTCCTCCATTGTGTGCTTAAAGTTTCCATCATGAAAGTATTTCCGTATTGCTGCATTTCTGAATAATTCAGAGCCAAGAGACGTTCAGTACTGCACTCTTAGACTGATGTTACAAAAAGTGGAGGGTTTATGGAAAAGCAAGTACAGATGGGTGCAGAGCCTGGTGTTCGCTTATCAAACAGACTAATTGAATCCAAATGGATATTAAAAGGCTGCATCTTTTTTTAGCACTTTACAGTATTGTAATGGCAAAATATCCAATCTAATTATCTTTTACATAGTTTTGTACTACCAGCGCCATTAAAAAGTATTTTATTCCTTAAACCTTTACCACATTTTGTCCAATTCAAACCAAGAACATCAATTCATTTTGTCAAGATTTTGTGTCAAGCCAACACAAAATCATTAATACTTATTGAAGAAAAAGATCACATGGTTTTCAAACCAGTTTCACTCTGCAGATTTAACTCTTTTGGTAAAAAAAAAAAAGTTTGAAAAACTGTTTCCTTTCATTTCACAATCATGTGGAACTTTGCTTTGTTGCATTACCTAAAATAGTAAAATACAATGATGTTTTCTGGTGGTAACGGGACAAAATGTGAAAAAGGTCAAGGGTTACAAATAACTTTCCAAAGTGCTTTTATTGAAGAAAAGTTGAACATTAGACCTTTAAACCCCAGAATACCCAAAGCTCTCCTTGTTGATTAAACAACCTAAAACAAAACAAAAAGAAGAGCTCTACCTTGACCATAAAATCAGTGGTCAAGCAGCTAAGTCTTTCACAGGCAAAAAGCCTGTGAAAGACTTAGCTGCTCTTCTATAAAGATGACATGACCCACCCAGTTCGTACATCGTCCAAGACAAGATGACGCAGCTGAAGGCATGTTCAGATGACACAGGGTCACAAGACGAGTTGACATTCTGACTGACGGACGCAAACAAGTCAGCAGGACAGCGGTAGGTTTGTGTGTTTGTGTGTCTGCCGAAGCCCCCTTACCTCTCTCGTTCCAGCAGTACGCGGCGGTGGTGTGGTGCTCGTCATGGGAGTACATAGTGACTCCGTGTAACTGCTGAAGCATTGCCCTCCTTGATGCATGCCCTAATTGTCCCCCAACAACATGAACCCCGTAGAAGAAAACCACATCCCCGTCATGGCCCAGAGAAACATGTACACACACCAGAGCGCACAAACAAACAAGAGCAGCAACGCAACAGACGAGATGGACGGATGAACGACGGTTCCAGAGAACAACAAAAAGGAAGAGAAGAAAAGAAAGCAACTGAGCGTGGAAAACATTTCGTCAAAAGTATACGGCAGTGAAAGCGTAGCAGTACAAGATGGGTGATCCGAGCTCGGTTTCTAGTGACCAAACAATGCATCCACACGTCTTCTGACTCTTTATGCTTAACAACGTGCTCATGGTTAAGCTCAAGTGTTGTGGGGAACAGACACTGCAAGCAGGACTCTGTGACAGATGAAGATTCTGAACAACACTATTGCATGACAAAGTTGTAAGGAACATGAACTTTAAATTAGCGATGGAGAATTTGCGATTATTTTTGGCTGATATTACTAAAACCACACTCTGTGTGGCCCTTACCTTAACTCAGACATTTTAATTTTCTGCCAACATTTACATTTACAAATGTTAGTGTGTCTTATACCAAGCAGAGGTTGAAAGCTAAGTATAGGCAACCTTATTGTAATATGTGAAGCCTTCTTATTATGTGCTTTAAATCTTGCATATAATTTTCTATCAAAGAGCTCCTTTTATCAATTTAAGCACCTCACTTGTGATTTTAAAATAGCTAATTCTGAGTTGTATTTTTGAGTTTTAATCAGATCATGTTGACTGATTCCAATCACTCCATAACTCAACTAAAAGTTTTGTTTGATATTTTGAGTTGCCAGTCACTTTGTTGGCCAGCTGAAAATCACACAGCTACTGAGTAATTGATTTCCACAGTGTAGGAAAAATAATGAATTATTCTATTCTATTCTATTTGTGCATTTTAAAGATCCATCCAGAGATGAATCTGGAACTGTAGATTAACTGACAAATCATCTTGATATTCCTTGAGGCTGGAGCAGCTGGTTATGAACTCAACAATCGTATTGTTTTTTGATCAGTGAATGCATCATAGCTGAGCTCTGACAGATTGTCTTTCAGTTAGCAGACACACATAGAAAACTGTTATAATCATGCTTATCTATAATGTAAGATTTCAAATAGTTTAAAATGTTTAAACATTTTTGAAACTGTTTAACTGGATAGTTGAGAACCACAGATCACCCACTCTCACTTAGATGTGGTGTAAAGCTGCTCCAAATGTATATCAGAATATTTCTGAGCAAAAAGCAGCTATAAATAAACAACTGAATAAATAGTGTAGCACCTTACATAACATTTTTCTCTCTCAAATATTAATTTGGACTTTGCTTTACTGTTCTTACTTCATGTGTTTTGAATGAGTCTATTTTTTCTCAACAGTCATTCAAAACCTGCAAAAAGGCAAGACAGCTGTAGCCTCGTTTGTAAATGACAGCTGATGTAATTCTGTGCTAAATCCAAAGGGATTTTATTGTACTGGTAAGTTTTCATTCAGTAAGGCAGCTCTTTACATTTGGGCTACTGGTGAGGAACCAATGTTTTATTGTTAGATGTATTTTTATTATTTAAACCTCTGAAAGATGAATCGGCTAACATCAGCAAACAGACCTAAATTGGTGATCAGAAATAGGATACAAAATTGCAGATCAAATAATCTGTAATTAACATTATTTCCAGTTCAGCTTGGAAGTCGAACTGGAATTTCACTAGTTAAAAGAAGTCGAACTGGAATTTCACTAGTTAAAAGTTCACTCATGCATCTATGTGGAAAGATACAACAAAACATGTGGGTAAATAATTGCCCTCTTTCTTCTCCGAAACCTCTGCTATCTCTGACAACAGTGCTGTACGCTGCAGCAGGCATCCATGAGCATACAATAGACCTCTGTCTGTCGTGTGTCTGGGCGGCGGCAGCCTGCGTTCGCCGCGTGTCACTGGGGTGTGTTTACGCTGCGTGACAGAGCCTGTGGGGTGCTGGCTAATGAAAGTCAGACACAGTGGTGTTCTGACAGGACACAGGGACCCCTTGGGGCCCCTAACAGGGAGGCATAGACAGGGTAGGCGGTGTAGAGGAGGTGAGACAGACAAGTGCTAAACAGTGCTATGTACACGTACACCTGCAACACAGAATACACAGTTACAGGACGAAAGACTGGAGACGATGCCTAATTCTGTTTTGTTTTTTTGGTGGGGGTACTTATACTGACTGACTAAACACAGACTTGTCAAATTTCAAAGCCTAACTGGTAAAGACTTTGTCTTCAATTTGTAACAAATTAAAGAGCAAAAGAAGCAGCAAGAGCATGGGTAAGAGTAAAAGCAGGCCAATCAATCTTAAATTTGTTTGAAGTTCAGCGAGCCACAACGGTGCGTTGTGATTTAACTAAAAAATGTGCTTCACTAATTGTAAACAAGACTCACTAACTAATTAGACATACAAAGTACTGAACTATAAATTGGATTGTTAATATTTAATACATTTGCACTCAAATTAGAGTCGGTGCTGTAGAAACGTTCGCTGTACGTTCAGTCGGGCTTCCCCTGCCATTTCCCTCCTCTGTCTCAAGGCCTGGCATGTAGGCCTCATTAACATCAGCCTCATTTCTCGCACTGTTTTCTGACCTTTAATTATTTCAGTTATCCTGCTGTCTCTTCGCCGTGGTAACTCAGCGCAGCTGATACACAACAGTCCCAAAGGTAGGTAACTGATACAGTATAAGCAAAGGTGAGCCAGCAATTGAAACGCTAATTAAAAGAAGTCGCCGTGTGTGAAAGAAAAAGTAAGTTTTTCAGAGAAAATTGTGATAGCACCCCTAGTGGAGATGCATAAAAAGTTTTAAAATATATCCATTTTTATTGCAGTAGTATATTCTCACATGTTTCATGTTCTTTTATTGTTAGCTCATCCCTTAGGTTTTCACCAGGACTTCATGTGCACTAAGACGCTGATAGGCTAATTTTATGTCTGTGATTGTTTTGTATCAATATCCTGTTGAAAGACAATGATTTTAGGGAGAAAAACTGTTCCATAGTTTCAGAGATTCTCCACCATTCTCAACAGTGAGCAAGAGGTTTATTTTCACATGTCTATCTTTTGTTTCCTACCAAACCCATCTGGAGTGTTTGTTGACAAAAAGCTTAATCTTTCTCTGGAAAAAGCAGAGGGTTCCAGTTGGAGTCCCAGTAAACTTAGTAAACCCCACAGATGTATAAAAGTAAGAAAACCTTTTGAAATAGGATGTAAATAACTCGATAGAAGCCACAAAATAGACCAACTTTAAATGTTGTTACATCTCATCCAGGTTGAGGCAGGGTGAAATGGTACTGCTCATCATTCACATTATTATAAAATGTTATGCCATATTTCCCAAGCTGTCTGTCATACACCAATTATCAGAGGTCATAAATGCTTGAAATCAAGTGTGAAAAGGAGTGATTTTCTCTGTTGACAGCGTTGCTCTCACTGGTAAGGCACCTGTAGCCAAGAGAGCAACTTTAATAAAACATTTAGCTTATGGTAATGAAGAACTGCTTCCCTACTGGTTCCAGGTCACTCTTGTATAATGAGGTTGATGAAGACAGCAGTGTGACTTGCAGAACTGATATAAAGAGCTCAGCTTTGACTGCAACAAACAGCACTTTACTCTGGTTGGTAGAATGTCCTTTCATTAGCTGTGAAAACTCCTGAAAGCTTTCATGGAGCTTACAATCAGACCGAATGCAAATCGTTACAGCTTTGAAGACCAGCAAGGATTTGAAGAACGAGGGATTTGAGAATTTAACCTCCAACTGACCAACTTCTGCTCTTACTTTACGCTTGATGCAGGGTGGCAACAGTAGCTGTGACATTTCGGCGGCTGTCACACTGTTGAGTCTCCTGTGGAGAGATCTGCCTTTCGTGACTTGACTGAGATTTTCTGTTGATCTGAGAGAACTCAGAAAAAAAAGTGAAAATAGGTCCATGAGTGAAATGGGATTGGCCGATCCACACTGCCAGACTTTTGAAAGTTTACGATCAATGGAGGTATCACACGTGGCATCAAAGCACTCCGAAATCAATTCATTGTTTTAGGTTGGCTGGCTTTACTTTAAGATAAATCATTGGGCTGAATTACAGCTGCACAGTAAGATATATTTGAACTTTAAATTAGCAAACAACAGTTTGTCACAACAACTTACGCAATAAGGTCAGTCAGGCTTCAGTCAATTTTATGGACAGCCAGTTTAAATCTTTTCTTTGAACTTGCAGTTTCTTTGGAATGTGTAATTTTTCAGAGCATCAGCCAACCAAATCAACCTCTCTCTGTGGGACTTTTTTTTGGAGAAAATTATATTCGATTCCAGTTGAATAAATGTAAAAATGCTCAACATCACCATAAATGTTGATTATTCAACTAAGACGATGCCAAAGATTTCCAGAAACATCTCTTTCTCTCTGCTGCCTGACAGTGACAGACTAAGTACATGAACTCACACGCAGCTTTTGATTAAATGATGCAGTCTTAGCTGAGAAGACATTTTTATGTCAGTCCTTTTGCCCATACCTCAGAAATTATGTTGCTAGAAAAAAAACAACCCAAAAAAACATTTTCATCTTGGATTTGATTTGCTGCCATTTGTTTAGTAAGAGATAAAGGGACATCTTTCGAATGTAAAACTGAATCATGTCTCCCTTTACATGGTGAACAACAACACTGAACAGAAGACACAGACTTTGCTAAGACAATTATCTGATGGTGTCTGTCTTAATTTGAGAGAACTGTAAACTTCAGTAGGTTTTGTTTGGAGCGTTGTGATTGACCAAGACAAAACAGTACCTAGTTGTAAAAACGTTTCTCTCATCCTTACATAAATATACTTCATTGTAGCTATAACTGTAAATTTAAGGTAATTATGCTGTAAGAAAGTAAACCTCTATCCTACTCCAGGCCTTTTACATGCATTAGGAAGGTTGCACTAAATTTAGCTCAGCCCGTCTTACTGCAACTTTAACAATCTTTCCTGATCCTACTGGAGATGAGAACCCCTGTAATCAGAATTATGTTCAGTGAAATTTCTCACCAACCATGAAGTCTTGCTTAAAGGCCAAAAACTGTTTGGAGTCATTTAGTAAGACACTGTGAGATGTTTAAAGCTTAGAATGTTCTTTACTGCCTAACTATGCTATAAATGTGTGCCCAACATTATCCCTAATGTTCTCTAAATTTAGATGATTTTACAAGAGATCTGTATTTATACTTAAAAAATTATGTGCTACTTTGTCCTGGTCTATCACATAAAATCCATTTGAAGTTTGAGGTTACAATTTAACAAAATGTTGAAATGGGTTGGAACACTTTTTTAATGCAGTGTATATAACATTTTTGAACCAATAATTAGTCAGACACCCATTTACACTCTTGAAAACATGTTCCTGTTTCAGTCATATCGCTAAAAACATATTTACACACAGAATATGCATCATGGTATGGTGGCTACACCATTTTTCTGTTAACGTAGAAATTGTAACTGAGTGAAAAAAGGGAATTAAATATCACATCACCAACCTCTAACCTATCTGGAAAAGCACGTTGAGATCCCTTAAAACACATCAGTGATGCTGTAAGTTAAAAGTTATGATAACAAGCATAAGATATTTTGGATTTTGAAAAGGAAAAAAAAGATGCTGTGAAAAAAAAATAACTTATCTTGCAAATTCACTTTACATTGCACAACCTTCAGGCCTGGAACATGGTTGACACAAGCAACAGTTCAAAAGCACACAATGCAAGGGTTGTTTCTTGCATTTGAAAGAGGCAGAGCTTGCAGTCAAATTGTTGAGAGGTGATGCTAATGCAAGGTGCAGAAATCCTGTTGCACGTAATCAAATTAATAGCTCTTTTTGCAAAAAAAAAAGTTTTTCATATTATTACAAGTAATTCAGCTGATGGATGAGCATATTTTCCCAGTCACTGCACACCAGATTAAGACAGCTCTGTTGAATACAGAACGTCAGTCAATAGAGACAATTTCATTCTCTTCAAACCTCATTTCACCTGTAACATGACTCTTCTGGTTTTTTTAAACATTTCTCTATGCGACTTCTCTGGCCACTCTATATTAATTCCATCTCTATTAATGCTATATCTTCACTAGATTATTTTGTTTAAATCTCCCTGTTAATATGTGAGGTCCCTGTGCTTTTACCAACAGTTTCAACTTTAAGGTGCAGAAGCAAACATCACCAGGGCTCTACCACTGTTACCATGTTATTGTTATTTCCAATAAGTTTTACCTGGTGCAGCACTCTGTGTGCATATTTCAACAAATATAGTTAGAAAAGAAAAATTATGCATGCAAACCTGAAGTGTTTATTTTTTGTGATCACTCTTTCCTCTATGCTGTGGTTATTGTAACTATTATTACTATTGCCACCATTGTATTGTATTATAAACCCTATTAACTGCTGCTTGGAATTTTTCTCCTTTTTGTTTTTTATTATCCTTATTATATAGTCTGATTCTTTTGGTTCTCTTTGAGTCATCAATATATTTTTTTATTTGAACAAAATATATTGAAATTAAACTCCAGTTGGTTTTCAAAGAATCTGCCCATATGCATATGGAGGTGTGTGTGTTATTCTCGTCAGTCTTAGCTCAGTTTTTAAGGCTTTTGTCCATTTTGGTATCGTCTTAGTCTTGTGTGAAGTGGAACCGAACAACTAATATACTGCTAGAGTGGTAGCAGACTTTCCAAAGCATATTTTTGACTTGACCTTTACTTTTTTGCTGCAAATAATTAGTTGTTGTTTAATTGACTATGAGACCATGCGCTCTCTCCTTTTGATGAGTACAAAATCAGGGTGCCATCTTGCATTAGCACATGCTTGCCTTGTGTTAACTATGCATCAGGCCACAGTTCACTTACCAAAGGGACAGAGGGTCACATGCAATTCATTAGAAATGTTAGGGGTGGGTTATGTTATGACGGTTTTAAGGAAGGGAGTTGGGAAGACAAGCACACACCTTCAGTGTGGGACACAGGCAAAGAGATCTCCATGCAAGCAGCAGACTGGGCCTTTCGGAAGGGTGGTCGGCCAGGGCCTCTGCGGGTTAGCCGTGGCCCTTCGGGACCCATTGGAATGCGAGGCTTCCCCGCCGAGCAGGGCTGAGAGGTGGGACTAGTGCAATGTCCATTGACATGATCTGTAACAACGGCAAAGCATTAGCAAACAATAGAACGGAGGGAAATGATAAATTTGTCCAACATATTGTAATCCACAGCTGCAACATCCATCTTTATAGGTCTGAAAGTAGGAAGTGAAATCAAAATATCAGTTGGCCTTTTTGAATTGCCATTAGGAAGCAGTTTGGAGAATGTGTCTTTTTATTTCTAGAATGGAATGGCAAGTATACTTCAGGGCCAATGAAGATGGATGTGTTGCAGTGTAAGAGGAATAAAACCTGATTGTCAAGTAGGAAAATGACAGTGAAGGACAGGGGGAGGGTGAGTGCGTGGCGAAGGGCTGAAGAGAGGTTTGAAGGTAAGTATGTGCAAGGAGAAGAAAGATGCTGTGTCCAAAGAAAGGAAAAGGAAAATGCAGAGTGAAATTTGTAAGTGCAGCTTCCTCGACTCTGTGCCAGTAAAGAGATAAAAAAAACAGCAAAAAAAAACAGGCATATTTCATCTCCACTTTGTGTTTTTATCACTGTCGGTAAATTCTGTTTTTAGCAGAAGCTATTAATTTCTTCATCTAATCGCAAGCCTTAAGACATTACCAGCTAAGCTCATACTAAACCTTTAATATCTGCTCTGTTATTCCTGTGCAAATTATTTAGTTGGAGTGGATGCAGAGTCACAGATGGTGCTCACATGAAAACACTTGTTACACGCTGGAATCGTGGCTTTGCATGTTTTCCCCATAGGGACCGCATTTGTTTCTGGCTTTGTCTTTACTTAATGGAGCGGGCCTACGGGACTGAACATCGGAGAACAAAATAATTTGTTTAGAACTAAACCCTATTAATGAGGCAACAAAAAGAAAGCAGGGCAGTTTGGATTGGGTGGATTCTGATGTTCCGTGATAAACAGACAGATTCTGTCTGGATCATTATAATTAACAGCCCCATGACAACCGTGCCTTTGCGTGTCTGTTCTCTCTTGTCCTCTGAGAAAAAAAAACAAACAATGACCTTTTTAAATGACACCCTTGTAATAAAACCAAGGTTAAAAGCATTTGGGGTTGATGGGAATGTCTGATGGAATTGCCTGCCTTCATTACTTTTCTCCTTCTCCCTCCGATATTCTTGTCCAGACTTTTATGAAGCTTGAGGACAAACAGCACTATGCTAATTCCTAAAAGCAGTACACAGTGTCTCCTGTTTTCTGGTCTCTTTCATATGTCTGCCTTTTCAGATGTAGTTTCCCATTCAGGTGCTTTTGGCAGAAATAATCCAATTTCAAAGTGAAGATGAAAAACTCTGGGGTGCCACCCAATCCACGTGCAACACTCACATGGGTTCACAGCAGGATGGACAAATGTGGTACAGGGAGTTTTTTTCCTCAACATGTAAAATGGGGCTAATGGGAAGCCACATTATAGTATTCATGTCTATCTGGCTGTGTGTTTTCAAACAGGGATGCAGTAACACTAGCCTCTCTCCAGAAGTTATGTTTGAAACCCTTAGTTAACCAAAATGATCTTTACCTTATCCAGAGCACATTGATCCACAAATCTACTGAAAAAAAACATTTACACACATCCACACAAATCAGAAAATGTGCCGTCCGACAGACTGCATCAATTTTTCCAACTACAAAGTTGCTCCTTTTCGTTAAGACAAAAATGTATACCCTATTGATCTTTGTCATATTTTGACTTGCTTCAACCACAATCTTTAATGCATTTTACCAGGATTTTCTTATGACAGACCAACACAAGGTCAAGCAGATTAGTGAAGTGCAACAAAAGTGATAAATTATGTCCAGATTTTTGAAAATGAAAACCTGAATATTGTATCCGATTTGGATTGCCTTCCTCCAATAACTCTAATCTGTTAACAGAAATAACCTAACCACGTTTTTAACTTCTCATAAATGTTAACCTTCATCTATCTGCTGTGCTTTTTGGTTTGCAAAATACTGTTTGCTTTTTATTAACACTTTTCTTACTTTGTAAAAAAAAAATAAATAAATCATGTATCATATTCCCTCCACTTCATCTACAACTTTGTGTTTGTTACATAAAATCCCAATGAAATAGATTAAATTGTGTGGTTGTAATGTGATGCATGAAAAAAGTTCCTACTTGTCAAGGAGAAACACCAACAAGATGGTAATTTTTGTTTTACTAAAAAAACTAAAGTAAACTGTTTGGACATCTTTTATTCTGGCCTAAAAATTTTCACTCTTACAATTGCTGAAAATAATATTACTGAACCTGCATTTAAAAAAAACAATGAAGGCAGTTACACAGATAAGTAGGGACAGGCACGTTTTATGTTGAAAAGCAGAAATCGTCAGTGTGGACAGCCCATGTCATACTGCAGAAGGACAGCAAGGGAAACCCGAGATCATGATGTGTAGCAGTTAGAGATGCATGCGATGTGGACGCGTTGTATCTGTAATGTAGGTGATCCAGTCAAAATGAAGGAAGAACTGTTTGAGAGAGAAATGATCCAGTTACAATGAGAAAGGGCAGCGAGTGATCCAATACTGAAAAGCAACGGTTGTCGATGAAGGAAAGATTGAGGAAAACCAGAAGATGGTCCAATCATGGTAAAAGCGATAGAAAGCCTCAACTTTGAGTATGAGTATGAGTTACAAAATCACCTTTATAAACACTTGCAAAATGTAGAAGAAACAGACAAAGTAGATTCAAATGAAATCAAAACACGTCAAAAGGCCAAAATAGACAAACACCTCAGGCCGACAGTCTTATGGGCTGGTTGAAAAAAAACAGAGAAAGTCATAAGGAAACGGAAAAAGTAGTGAGAAGAATAAAAAAAAAAGTTTTTAAGCAACAGAAAAGCCTAAAATCTTTGAGAAAAACAGAAAATAAACAACTTAAAGGAAATCAAGTGAAAACTGCTGGCTTTCGCCTACCGTACCAAGATCAGTCTTAAGATCTGTGGGCAGACTTAACTTTCTGCCGGGTCCCTTTACTGAAACAAAAGAATAGGAAAACAAACAACCGGTTAATCCCTTCAAATAAAAATAAGTAAATAAAGGAATTAAATAAATAAGAAGAAAACAAAGCTGATGTAATCTATGTTAAATAATGAGAAACTAAGTCCAAAAAACAAAACAGAAAACTTAATAAAACATAACTCAGTCAAATGAACAAGGAACCAGTGCATGCAGATTTGTGCAGTTGCATAAGGCAGGCAAGATGCATGCGCTAAGGTTTTCCCAGGCCATTGTTCACATTGTTCTGCAATACTGGTAGGTAACACCCAAGACTGATGTGGTGGTAGAAAACCGCCCTCTGTTGGGTGAAACGATCTCTTTCTCCTGTTCGTTGAATTATTTAGCATCCATTTGTTTATTTTATTTTATTGTATTTAAAAGGAAATGAATTCATGTCAAGTGCTTTTTATTTTCAGAGGCCTGGGATGTCTCACATGGAGGCAGAAATAAACAGAATGACACCCCATGGTGCCGATACAACAGTCACAGTCAGACACTGAAGGCAACTGAAACAGCTCAGTGAAACATTTTGCAAGCATTTTACAGTAAGTAGAGAACTGTAAAGGTTGAAGTTGAGGTGCTAAAAGTCAGTTCCATCTCAAAAAGAAGGAAAGATAAGCAAGAAAAACTGATTATTTACTTATTTTTTCTGAATGATTTAGTTGACACGTGGAAGACAGAAAATGGCTTTTATATGATGCCTGGTAAATTTTAATGACCAGAAGAAAAATGGCATGACCATGAATTTAAATTTTTTTTTTCTGTTTATTTTCATTCCATCTTTGTTTTCAATTTATTGGAGAGGGGCAAAAAAAAAAAAAAAAAAATCAGAGTCGACAGATTTCTCTGTGAAAAAGAAATGGACTCAGGTTTCAAGCCTTCTGCTGTTAAATGCCAAAGAAACAAAGAGTGCAGCATAGGAGGTTTACCAGGGCCTAGAAATTATACAAAAAAAAAACAAAAAAAAAAAACTAGTGTTAAAATTTTGAAAAGTAAACTGGGTGGAGTTTTCTCAAGATGCTTTTGTCCAAAGATTTACCTCCAGTTCAGTGTTACCTGATACAACAATGAAAATGATATCTTCTGGAAAGTACTGGGGAAAAAAATTCTAGTTATACAGAATAAATTAGAAATGTATGAGGGCATAATTTAAAGTCTATTTCTGACTCACTTCATTGGATTCTTTCCAACATTGAGTGCGGACCTTCAGATTAATGCTACTAATGAGATAACAGACGAGCTCTTATGTTTGCCATATTTATTAAGGATCAGATCCTGCAGCAGCAATATGAAATACTGACTGCAAGAGATACAATAACAGGAAAACTATTCTCATATTAAACTTGTTGCACACAGATAGTCCTCGCTGTGCAATTGCTCCTTCGCTGAACACCTCATAAAATCATGTTAATCAGAACAAACAAGTGGGGCTGATCTGATGAGCCAAGGGGCCAATCAGTGTAAAATTAAGAGTAAGCCTAATAATTGATTGCAGTGAGTTTTTAAGACAATGTCATACATGTTTAACATACATGTATGTTAAACATATAGTGTCTCGCAAAAATATTCACCTTCTCGGCTTCTTTTGCATTGTTTTTCTTGCAAAACAGTTTTCAGCTATATTGGATTTGGGGTATTGCACTAAATAATCTAGATGTCTAGATCCAGAAGGTAAGGTGGTGGTAGCATCATGATGCGGTGTCATTATTGTAAATTCATTGAGTTTGCAATGCCTCACAAAATATCAGCCCCTTATTTTCTTTTCTTTGTGCTGCAACTTGAACTTATCTCTCAAATTTCTTAATTGAAATTTTCAGTTGGTTCTTTCATCTCAACAACTGTGGGCATAGTAATGTAGAAGCTCCTGTTATCAATATACAGAACAGATTTATGTTTGGGAGGATCTACTGTAACTGGTGTCGCAATCAGACCCCAACTCTTGCCATGAGCAAGATTAAATTCACACAACATTACAAAATTAGTGAATCAGATCTTAAATGGACTCTGTACTTAATCTGATTCTTAGTTAGATAGGATTAAATGCAACAAACCTCAACTAACAGCAAATAAGGTGAATATTTTTATGAGACACAGTGTATGATTGCTTGGAGAAATAGAGAAAACAACTATTTTTATTTTTTTCAGTGGATGTCAGTTGTATGGAATACATGGTCATTTTTGTGTTAAATTGTTCACCATGTCATGGTGATTTCATGTCACTTTAAACACAACAGCAGTTTTTGGAGCAAAGGCTTCATATGTGATGTCAGCGGTCTTTCCTCACTCATTTGCATATCTCTACGTGAAGAAATTGCACAACAAATGATTTTCCACTGGTTGCCCTACAGCAAAATCCATCTTTAAAGTTATTTTTCTGACCCTGCGAGTTCTTGCTTTCTCTCTACAAATAGAAAACATTTGCTCAAGGCAAAAATAAACATTTAACTGTTCTCCAAAATGCTCTGGCAGTGCTCAAAAGTTTTTTCTTCCTTTTTTTGCACTAGGCGAAAGTCAACATTTTACCCTTCCACACAGACAAGCCATCAGTTTACAGCCACATACAGTAGCTCTTAAAACCATCTACTATACAAAAATGTAGACTTTTTGTATCTTCACTGCATCTATCCTGTCCCAATTCCTCAATGACAGACTCATAATCACTGTTCTGAATTACAAACTTTAAATCTATAAAGTGGGATGCTGACATCACATATGAGGCTAATGCATGGGACTAAAACACACATTGCTAAACTGACAAACAGAGCAAGCTGTATTAATATTCATCAGCCCTGCAATTAGCCACTCAGCGGGCTCCATGCAGTTAGAGACAAGACAAGGCGATGATGAATGTTAGCCAAAAGGACAACAAGATAAGTATGTGAGTTTATTGACACACAGACAAGGACTCCAAGCACTATGGCTCGGGAAAAGAGCTTGTCGCCTTTTAGTGGCAGAGATGAGTGACTCTAGAGGAGCACGTTGAATAATGCCACACAGGAGCAGCATCCAACTGGAATGCAACCCCTTCCTCTTCTTCTTAAGCCCACCTGTGTCACAGCATTGGAGAGTGAGGAGGGATCCAAGGTCAAAGCCCAGGGCTGGTACATACGGCAAACATCACTGCATGTGGAGCAGCAGAGACAATGACACCGCCCAGCAATCATCCACACAAAGCATGGAGCACACTGAAAAAACAGCCAGACACACGTTCTTCCCAGCAACACAGTGCTTGTTTACACTGCAAGCAAGCTCGTTCATGAGTCGTTCTGTTGTCACCAATGGTGGCTATGGAAGGTCTGATTAAGTTTTTCCTGCTGAATCATAAAAAGTATAGATTTATCTCAAAACCTGCATAATGTTCCCCATGTCTCTATGATATTTCCATAACTCGAGTGCTGTAGAAGTCAGACATTTCACAGTGCTTTGCAAAGAAATGCAATCCCCAAACTTTTTCTCAATTTGTCACCTTACAACCACAAACTATGTTCATATTAATGGTACTTTAGGTGACAAAATAAAACAATATGGTGTAAAACGCCAACACTGTTTGGTGCATTTGTATTTAGAACCTTGTGCTGCAATCACAGCTGCAAATCTTTTTGGGTACGTCTCCAAGAGGTTTGCACATCCATTCTTCTTTGAAATATAGCTAAAGCTTAGTCATATTGGAGGAAGAGTCTGTGAATAGGTAGGTAATGATTTCTACTAACCTTACTACCTTAAGGTCCAAGCCATGCGGGTGTATGTATGGGGTCATTTTCCTACAGAAATGTGCCCCAGTCTCATGTTTTTGGGCATCTAAAAGGTTTTCTTGCAGAATTGCCCTTATTAACACATATTAACTCTGACAAGCTGTCTTGTTCTCACCAAAGAATAGCATCTAGCACTATTATTCTGCCACTACAGCTTTTAGGAAGAGGGAGGAGGTTTGTTTCGATGCAAGAGTGGTGTTAGTTTTCTGTCATAAAGTTACATTTATGTGTC
The DNA here is from genome assembly GCA_903067075.1 of Micropoecilia bifurca. Lineage (NCBI taxonomy): Eukaryota > Metazoa > Chordata > Actinopteri > Cyprinodontiformes > Poeciliidae > Micropoecilia > Micropoecilia bifurca. The sequence continues at coordinate 25,817 of CAEGAF010110011.1, read as the reverse complement.
ATTTGACTAGTCCACATCCTTTCACATTAGTGAAGGGAAGTTTAGCTCTTTTCAGAGAACCAGTTCTGGGAGCTGTGCTCTTTTTGGCTCCCAAACAGCTCCAAACGTTTATTATAACCTGCAGCCTTGTATTGATTGACTCACCTGACTGTAATGACTATCCTCCTCTGTGTTCTCAATAGTTAGGCCCTCTTTTTGTAAGACACCACTAATAATAATTATCTTCCACCAGAGCTGTGGCTCTCTGCAGCTCATACACACCTACCACATGACACTTTGCTACTTCTCTGATTAATGGTCCAACAAGGCAGTGAATATAAATGCACATTACATTCTCTGTTATTCTTTTAATTAAACAAATTATGAAAAAAATGCATTTCTTAAATTCTGCTTTATGATTATGTGTTATTTTGTGTTGGTAGTTATACAAAATTCTATAAAATAATTTGCAGTTTGTGAATGTAAAGTGCCAAATGTTCAAAAGATCAAGGGGAATCTGTACTTCTGAAGGGACTCACTTTATTTTTCTTCCATTTTCATCCTCTAATAGTGTTTAATTATGTCAAAGGTAATTGAAATAATTCGATTTCTCCCATCCTGTTAGTAGGGCTGCTCACAGTGTTGAAGCATAGCAAGCATGCAAGGTGAACACTGAAACAACCACCATCCTAAAACTAATGATCCTATCTTCCTCACGTATTACATGTTTGCCACAGAACAAAAACCACAAGCAGGTGTCCGTGAAGAGGCCGAGATCCATGAGTCATCCCTCATCTTACCATTGTCCAGTAAGTAAAAGACTGGACTGCAGTGGCTGGCTCTCAGACTGGCCACAGGCTCTGGCAGGATGCGTGGATCATTGTGAAGGGAGGTTGGATAATGAACTGAAACAGGAGAGCCAACAGAACAGACACAGACTTTTGAGGGAATCAGGGGAGAGACGAACACATTGGGTGAACTGGGGAGAAGAGAAACTTTGCAGGTAATAGACAGGAATCAAATCTGAAGGTATAAAAACAAAGGCGTTAATGAGATAGTTAGGAAATATTCTACTCCATCAACAGCTGACCACTCAGCAGTCTTGATTTGCTCTCAGCATAACAATGAAAGAACTATCAATACTACCACAAGTACAACAAAAACTACCACCAGCCACAATGACACTACTTATATCACTACTACTCTAACATAATATTTTATGTGATAAACCAATTATAGCACAAACATAGTGACACATTATTAAAACAGTTGTTGTAGTGCTATATGCACAAACATTAACAATAAACCAAACAGTTATTGCCATGTTTCTAGTCCAAGCACCAATATTTGTTATTCTGATATCTAAAATCATTTTGACTGCAAAACGTAGAACTAACTGGATCCCTTGGAAACAATGAAAGATTTGTACAGCTGATACAATCAGTGTCACATTGACTATAGTAATTATTATTTATTCAACTATAAAACTACTGAAAGTAAAATGTAAGACATTAAAGTCAAAATCACATGTAGGTTTTGTCAAAAGAGATTTTTCTTTTTTTTAAATGCTTATGTTAGTGTTTGCAAATTCCAACATGAAAAAAAAATTACAAACCATATAATCCCATTTTACAACTAGACAATGTAATATTTACCTTATCGTCAATCATGTTTCTTCTTGTTTTGTTCAATTATCTGTGGCATTCAAAGATAATTTCAGGTAATTTTTTAGAGATTCAGTAATGCAATGTATTTGCATAAAACCATCTCAGTAATGGAAAACTAATTTCCATTACTATATCATTAGATTTAGTAATGGATATTAGTAGTGCTATCATTAGATTTAGACCAGGATCCAATCAGAAACTGCCACATAGAATTCAAAACATGCCACACAAAGATGTTACCACAATGTTTCATTGTCTATTTATTTTGTATTTTACATTTAGACTGACTTATTTTGCATGGAGACTTGACTGACATGACTTGAGCCTCTCATGATAGCAGCTGTGTTATATTTGTGCTGCTTTATTGTTCAAACATCGGTTACATTTTTGGCGAAGGTGTTGTATGTTTGGACAATTATTCCCTCTGGTTTTGGATGATGTGCCGCTGGAAGGATTTTGCTTCCAAAAGTAATTATTATTATTATTATTATTAAGTAAAAGTAAAAATTAAAAAGTAAAAATTACATTTTTACTTTTGGACAGTTACTATGATATGTATCCATGGCAACAAGCCATGCTTTGTCCACCTGGGAGCTGTTGACTAGCGTCTCGAAAGCTCAAACAGTGCCTGACCTCTGACCCCAAATACCTAAGAAGTTGAACAGGAGGCTTCATGGATGCTTCATGGAAATATAACCATCTCTGGCATCCATCACAATAGGCAGGGATTTTATTAGTTTGTACCTAACTTAATGGTATAGCTATATTATAACTAACTTAATGGTATAACTTATAATATAATGGTTATAATGGTGTTTTTCTCTCCATGTTTCTCTTAAAATATATTTTCTGTTTAAAAAAAACAAAAGAAAAATGTTGAATTAGCATTTTTTTTAACTTTGTTATGGAAATAGAAACATTGATTTATGTGTACTGTCACACTTCAAATGGAGTCAGTGTGACAGGGAGGGAGAGTTGAGGGCCCTGATAAACAATGATGGACTTACAGGTGGAGAAAAATATTTATTTGTTCTCATGAAACGATTGATAAAATGAGATTTATTTTTGAGGGATAAAGTGTTTATTTTCTCAAAACTATTTTTTTTCACTTTTTCCAAAGTTTTACACTTGGTAATAAAATTATCATAAATTTGAAACAGTGTATATTTGAGGAAAATGAAAACTTTTTTCATTGGATTGTTGAGTTTCCGCAAAATATCTTACTTTGATATAATTCTGCATAGTTGTTTTGTTCTATTATTAAGGCTGAGGTTTCTCACAATTAATTGAATGGAAGTTTCAGGTTTGAAGGACCTCTGCTGAATTTATCCTTTTAGGTTCATTTCCCATCAGTCACATCCCATTTTATTAGACTGACTTTGAGGGTCAGCTATGGCTACTTGTGGCTTGAAATTCACAAGAAAAAAGGTAACACATAACCCCAAAACCACTGACCCCTGGAAGTAAAAAGAGGCATAATGTGCCAGGTGTGGAGGGAGACAATGTGCAGTCAGCGGACAGGCCAATTACTGCATCCTATGGCAACCGAAAGATAAGAAAAATGTCAGAACAGAGAGATGAAGATTTGTTACGAAGAAATCTTCAACTATGCTTGGAGTTACAGACACATGGGGTGAATAAGGACAATTGCTGACTTGCTTAATAAGCTGTCTGAGGGTGTGTACGGCTTTGAGCAGACACAGCAAACCTGGTTTGTCAGGGGCAGAGAAGTAGCATCTTATAGCCACAAAGAAGAGAGGCAGTGTGTATTCATCCAGAGAAAACAGGCTGTGAACTCTCAGTCTGCCAAGCAGAGCACAGCTGTACCGTCTAATATTACTGCAACAGTAACACGTTTATGTGTGTTATTTTTAATCATTCTCCAATTAATTTGCAAGAGGTATTGAGGTGCAGGAGAAACAATTCTAAAGGTGATCATATTAATTTTCATCCTGTAATTCTAATGCTATAAAATGGTCTTTATCTGCTTTATGCGAATGTTCTCCTATCGACAAACTGTGAATCAGAGATGTTCACGCAGTGTCATGTCCTACATACATATACCTGTGCTTTTCATCCATCTATACATCATGTCCTCTTTTAATTAACCAATGACAAGCCTGTTGTTACAGTGAATGCCCGTGACCTAGACGACGAGACAGCTGTGAAAGACGTGGTGCCACAAAAGAAAAGAACATCTTGTCCTAGTCACGTTATTTTGTCCTTGTGGTCTCAACAGAAGGCAAGGCTGGTGAGTACACATGTGAAAACAGGTGACATATATCCTATGTTATATTCTAAGAGAAAAAAATAATAATTCTGACAAACTCAGAATATATTGTAGTAAAAAATGTGTGGGCTCTTTAAATGCCTCGTAATCTTAACAAATTAGCTGCAGTGCAAATAAATACTAATTTACAGCACTTATTTATGGTTGTCCGAATCAAGATAATCAGTCCTTTAAAACGTTCCTTCAAAGCCTCAAAACGTTTCCATGATACTAGCACAACAGTTTTAGATCGTTTAAATATCATGTTGCTCAATGGAGCCCCTCCCCCACATGTTCCTGCAAACTGCTGGTGGAAAAAAAGGTAACTACACTTTTTTAACCAAACTTTCTGCTATTTATCAAAAATTATGAAGAGGAATGGAATCAGATTATATCTTTTAGTTGAGTCCATCCCTGGAAAGCCTCACATCATACAAAACACAAGTTTTTGAGAAGCCTAGGGATTTAATTGCATGCTGTTGAAAGCAGCCTGTTTGTCATTAAAAACAACTCCAATGTGACTCAGTCAAAGAAAAAAGGGCCAAAATTCTTCCATAGAAAGTTCAAATTTGCAAGTTATCTCAAATGCACTATAGCACTTCTTTAACCGGTTTGGGTGTCAATTAAATTTTCAGATAAATCTCATCAATTTACAGTTATTATTGACAGAAATTTGTTTGATGATCCAAACTACTCAAACATATTGAAACACAAAAACAGAATAAATTTGAAAATTGGCAAAAGCCTTTTCAGAAAATTGAAGAACGGACGCTGAGTTTTCTCCTACTACTTCACACAAACCAACAGATTAGGAGCTTAGCCCAAGGACACGTCAGGACATGGAGTGGGAAGACTGAGAAGACCGCCAACCCTTCAATCGACAGAGAAGTTTCTCCCTATTCACTTCTGATCTGCTAGACAACTGAAAGGGCAGACATTTCATAGTCTAATTTATGCATTATACCCTAATTAAGAGATTCCAGTCTCTTCGTTCCAGTTGGACACCCTGAGACGCGGAGTGGGCTGACTGAGATCAAACTGCCAACCTTTCAATTGGCGAATGTTTTCCTTTTTAATGACTGTCAACGTGCTACTGTTTGTTTCTCAGTAAACCTGTAACATACACTGCTTCATATTCTTATTGTTATTCTCCACATGCAGCACTGTTATTCATTACATGCTGACTCGTACATCCTGATGAGCACATTAGGGTAACGCAGGGCTCAGTGTCCTGCCAGAAAACACTTTGAAGCATGAAGGACAATTTAACCGGCTGTACTGAGGCGACAACCTTCCAATTGGTGGGTGACCAGTTGAACACTCAAGTCACAGCTGCCAGGGTTGATGCCAGCTCGTTCTTTCTGAGTAAGCCCTCAGGGTCTGCCATTTTGGAACCGACCACAACATCAGGTAAGCTAGAACTTTACACCACACTTGTCCCCCAAAACAGAGCTCTACCAAAAAGAGGTCCTGCAGAGATAACTGGGAGATTCTTATCAAGGAAGCATTTCTGTGCACTTGGCTTTCTGAGGACAGCGGGGGGAAGAAAAGCTGAGGTTGAGACGCTGAAAATTGTGTCAGGTTAGTGGCCCCTTTTAAAGTAATTTAAGGGCCCAGATCTGTGGGTGTCTGTGAGGATAGAATCTAACAAAACAACATGCCTGAGAGCCAACCAGGGCCATCACCTGTTTGGACAGGTGCAAAGATGAGGTGTTGGCAGCTGGGCAGGAGGGCAGCAGCTGTGGTTCTGATGGCTGGTCGTCAAAACACTATGTTTTTTCAGAATGAAATAAAAGGTTCCCATCATGACATAATTCCAAAAGTCTAATTTCTCTGCAAAGTGAAATATATTGACAACCTACACATAACGAAACCTTTAAGTTATCCACATTCACATGTTTGATAAACAATGACTCGATCCCGTCACACAGAGGTCTGCTTTAGCGTACCTGTATCTGGGAGAACAAACTAGATTTTACTACAACTCTCGCTTATTTCGACAATGTAACATTTTCAGTCCAAAACATCCTCAACTCTCCTTAGCCGTTCCCAAGAAATTGCTGGACATAACCTCAGACAGCCAAAGTTTTAAATTAGCCACTATCTGTTGAAAGGTCTTAGAAATTGAGTGCAATTTCCTGAGATGTGAAAAGATTTTTAAATTGTTCCTTGTCTCATCAAAAAGAAGAATCAGACTGGAATAAATTGGCCATCAAGGCAAATATTAGAAAGGATTTATCACTGACAGAAATTATAGAAGCAGCATCATTGCTGAAACAGGCTCTCAAAAATAGATTTTTTTGATGACACACCACTTTATTGGGTGGCATCACATTACTCTCTATTGTATTTCCTAATATTCATTCTCATCCCTGCTGATCAGTCCATTTTATATAATTCCATTCTCAATGACACATAAAATCAGGCATTTTCTTCACATTCCTCATCATCATTTTGCCTGTTTGTCAACAATTACTTGAAACTAAGAAAAGCAATACATATGTTTCTGAGAGTCAAAGTCTGTTGCTTTTAAGTCTTACAAAATCTTGTTTTCTATACCCATAGTGTTCATTTATCTGTCAGTGGTCATAATGTTAAGGCAGGTCAAATATATAAAGTTAAGTCCTGTTTTAACAAAATGAGCAAGCTTGTTAGTCTCTGTACCACATCCACTGACAAAACCATTCTGACCTTTAAGTCCTGAAATTAAATGTCTCGCTATGACCAACACAAAAGCACCTCCACTTTTTTCTCTCCAACATGCAAAACCCAACTGCAATCAAGCCACTGAGTACTTCAATCAAACATCCATACCGCAAAAACATTCAGTAGCCCATGTCAGTGGTTTGACCCTGCTTTTCTGTATGGTGTCATGTTTCTAATGAAAGAGACAAGATAATGAATAGAACATCACCTATACGCATAAACAGACTGCTGGGATATATGGATCGTTACACAATTACACCTTTCAGAAGGCAAACCTCTTTCATCATACATCCTGTATAATCTAAAACAAGCCGCTCCCTCTCAAACGCTAACAAATACTTAATAGACAGGAGATCAGAAGAGTTTTTAAATGATACAGTATAAATAGGAGTAAAACAGCTCAAAGAAAAAAGAGGGTTATATAAATCAGGACCTTACCAGCCCAACTTCAAAAACGTGATCATAACCACAGCTGCCAGATGCTTTATCAACTTTAGATGACAAGTCAAAGATGCACATAGAAGGAGGATGAAAAGATGATTGGGGGACTTTTTTTTCTTTCTTACCTTTGTGAGAACATAATTCTGTTGGATTAAAAAAATGAAAGAAAATAACAGCTGCGGTTGTGGAAAAACACATCAGACTCCACTTCCATCACCTTTGCAACTTTTTAATCAAAGACTTCCAGCTAATCCCACAGAACGTGAGCTGCCATTTTAAACAGCTGCCACGCTCATCAAGTGAAGATGCTCATGTGATGGGTGGAGTGACTGAGGGCTGTAATACAAGTTAAAAGTCAACAGCAACCCAGCATAGTTTCAAAGTGCAAGCAATGCAACAGATGCAAACTTTGAGCAAGAATTAGGTAGAGGCAAGTGCGGCTGTGTTGTGTGTGCGTGTGTGTGTGTGTGTGTAGGCATGTGTGGGTAGGTTACCTGAAGTGGGCGACTTGCTTCTTTCCATGTCTATGGACTGCTGGTTGTCAGTGAGTTCAGTAAGGCCTGCCACAGCCAATCACACCCAAGAGGAGGAAGAGAAGACGCACATTCAGTCAAAACTTTCTGTAACCATTTTATTGATACAGATGAATCATTAAGAAAAGCTCATTTGTATCAGCCACATAAAACTTTAAAAAGAGATATTTATACTTATTTATTGGCACCTCTGCTGTAGATGTAGGGATAGCATTAACAAAATACAAATCTTTTATGACTAAGTCTAACATAGAAATGCTATAGAAATATGTCCTTTGTGATTTGAATGCAACCGTTTATCCGAATGATGTCCAATCCATCCTCACCTTAAAACATTTCCTGAACTCTGCTCTACTCTACGATCTATTCTGAAAATGCTCCACGTGGGTTGCACGTAAAATAAAATGTTGAATATGTGGGAAAGCACTTTAGCGTCACAGTTAGTGGAGGAGCTGTGATGCTGTGGGCCTTCATCTCTTCCAAAGACCCTGGGAACATCTGTTTAAACACATCACCTCATGACTTTGAAACACCAGGGCATGCAAACAAAGAACAAGACTGTCACTCAATCTTTCTACGAGATAACCGTTATCTCTTGAACAGTTATCTCATAAAAAGATAACTGTTCAAAATATATGACCAACCAACAGAGATTCTAACTTTCCTCAACTGACATCACAGTCCTTAAGTCTAAGTCCCAAAGAAAACCAATGGAATCAAGTGGACAGAAGAAGTAAGCATCAGACAGGACCAGGGATTTTTGATGATCTAGAGAAATAGTGAAAACATCTCAGTATCGGACTCTGTTTGCTCCAACTTTGTGAAATCTCATGAAGAGACTTCACACTGACCAGGGGAAATGGGGAAATTTGTATCAATTTGTATCAGGGGAAATTTGTATCAAGGGCTTGACAAACCTGTTTGTCCCTGTGCACACAAATCACTGCAGACAAGCATCCATCCTATTTTGACTATTTTAAACTTAGCTAAACAAAAGCGTTCCCTTCAGAGATAGACAGCTTTCAATACAATCAATCCCTTAGGAGCTGATAATGCACTGGTTTCAGTGTTTCCATAGAAGAGAACAAGAAAATAATGACAAGAAAAAACAAAGGGATTTCGGACCAGAATATGAATATAGTGTCTGTATCCTTGTTTCCTCTGAGAAATCAATGCTGCACACTGCGAAAGCAGCTGTTCTCTCCCCACTGCATTTCCTAAAAACAAGATTTGTTGTTTTTTTTTTTCTCCAGCTATGATCCGATTCTTTGTTTTTATTAACTGGTGTGTGTTTGTCTCTACCCTCTGACACTGACTATTATTGTCCCTGTTGGTGCGCATATCCAACATGATACTTGAAATTATGCTGCATGTGGCTGTCCTCAGAGAGGTCTCTGTGGGTGGGTGATGGAATTACTCCATGAAGTGGAGTGGACAGTAGAGGACACTAGGAGGTAACAATTAAGCCTTAACAGCAGGGTGACAATAATGCTGCTGTGCTTTTGTTCAAACCAATTATTTCTTAATGTGGGATTTTCCCCCCTCTAAATAAATCAGCTTAAAGCACATTGAAATGACTTGTTGCTGAAGTATGCTATACAAATACACTTTGCCTTGTCTAAAAGTTGAATTTTTCTACAAATTTCCCAATGTGTATAGGTCTACACCTCCTTATCAGGGATGCCAATAAATATCAAAGTACTTATTGAATATAATTATTGTCAATAAATAAACAATATTAAAATCAAGGTTTTTTTTAGTGCTGGGTGAAACTTTAATTACATTTTAACAGGGACTAAATTTTCTCCACAAGGAGCAAATTGGCTGATAATCAGTGTGACCTGCACTACAGTCTGATTAAAATATGGAACTACTTTTGGCGCAAAACAATTACACCGAGATGTAAATGTGAACATTATTTAGTATATATATCACGTAGTGCAAATCACACTTTAAAGTGACATCGACAAACAATCAAAACACAAACCAAACACAAGTCCAATCAAAATCTGATTGCATGCAGCAAGCACAGATCAAAATGCAGTCATTTCTCTTTCAAAAAAATCAGAACAAACCACATCTGCTCACATAGCTACACCCTTATCTCGCTGTCAATGTTTGCTGTCTGATATGCATTTGCTGTGGGCTCATTAAAAGCCTCACTGAGTCATCACAAATTTTCAATAATTAAATCATTTCCCACTCAGTCAAAAGTTCTAACAAACCGTCTGGTTTCTAATTTTGTCTCAGTGAATGTCTAAAGACTTGACAGACAGTTCGACTGAAAGGTTTCAGTAAAACATTTTTATTGGCTAGATCAAGAATTTATGTCAAACTGTATCCCACAAAGAATAAATCATACACATAAATTTCAATCCAGTGCAGGGACAATTCAAGTTTCAAAGTTTAATTTAGCTAAAATATACATCACTTGAAGCTTAGAATATTTATAATTTGCTCTTACTAAACTCAAGACTTTTCTTTCTTTTCTGCAAAGAATATAATTTAGACATGACTGAAACGGAAGTAGTCTGAAACTGAAGATTCCTACTCCTTTAAAGCATTTCCCATTTGGCTTGTTACAGCAAAAACCCTCAATGTATTTCACCAGGATTTTATGTGATTGAGCAACAGAGAGTAACATATCTTTGTCGAGAGGAATGTAAACACACAATTAAGCCCAAAGTTATTTTCCTTTAATCAAAAACATGGAGCCTGGTGTTAAATAAGACAGAAATCTCTCAAAAGATAATAAAAGAAAAGTTGGAAAACAAGTATTTCTGACTTTGTTTAGAGCTTATTAAAAATGGAATTTCAAAAATGATTTATACTCTTCTTAATGACTACTTAGGTTTCTTCAGCTTCAGCTGGATACTCTGGCTGGATTCCCACATAATATGACTTCCAGTCAAACTGACCATATGGGTTAACTTAAGACTGTTGGGAGTATAATTTTTGAGAATAATTTTGGGTTTAAGTGTAATGTTTCCAAAAATTTTCAGACATAAAAATCTAAAATGCAGGATGCATTTGGACTGAGCCTCCTTTACTCTGACATCCCAAAATAAACGTAAATGCAACCAACAGATTCCAGAAGTAACCTAATCAATGATTAGCTTATAAAGCAATATTCAAAGTTTTGGAAATCTTCTGTCAACATTAAGTCCATTTTCTAAAAATGGAAAGAAAAAAGCACAAATTAAAACCTAAGACATGTTTGTCCATCAAAACTGATTGGCTAGGCAAGGATATCATTATTCAAACAAGCAGAAGAGACTTCATTGGGGCTATGGAAGAATTAATAGAGTAACTTATGCACTCATATCTGGCCTGTGTGTTGGAGAGGATAAAAAGAAAGTCAGTGTCGAACGAAAGCTACAAGAAATACACAAGAATTTAAATTTTGCAAAAGCCATGGCAGAAAAAATTCTGGTCAGTGTCTGGAGTTGAAAAGCTATAAGAATCAGATTCTCCAAACTATGGTTCTTAGGGGCAAATCCAAATGCACACCACACCTTTCAGATTTTTACTGAATCCCAAATTTCATTTTCTTTCGACATCACAATTATGCACAGTTTTGTCCAGGTCTATCAGATAAATCCCTCAACAAAACACATTGAAGTTTGTGCCAATAATGTCACAAAAGATTCAAGGCCCAGGAATGCCTTTGAAAGCCATTCCACATGGCACCATTTTCTTTCGGATTTGCTATTATGCTGAAAAATCGGTTTTAGACAATTCCCTCAACTTTTTGCTTCGGAGTGTGTCCAAATCTGTTCCTATGTCTGTCCTCTCTACCAAAAACCTACTAGAGTCTCACCCACCCACCCAACCACCCAGCCAACCCCCACCACTCACACACATTCACAGAGTTCTTTCACGCCAGCCTTTACTGTAGGAAGGCCCGACTTACTCTGATAGGATGTACGGATCCTTTTCTTTGAATCTGAATAAAAGTTAGACAGGCCGCGCATGCAATGCTCTGTCAGGCAGGCCCCACATGCCCACATCAGCAGCCACAGAGTCACCAATAGGTGGAGGAGGAGGAGGGGGCAGTGGAGGAGGAGAGGGAATGAAGGAGTGAGGAGGAAGAGATGTGGGAAGAGATTCAAGACAAGACAAGAGATAGGACGGAGGGAAGAGAGCGAGTGAGTGATAGCATTGCGAGTAGGGTGAGAAATGGCAGAAGGAGAGAAGATAAAGGAGTGATGTCAAGAGGGAGAAAACATATTTTTAGGGAGAATGGCAGGGAGGAGGAGAGGGAGGGAGGGAGGGAGGAGGGGGGGGGGAGAGAAGAACACACAGGCTTAGAGTGGAAAAGAAAGTGAGAGCAAGCAGCAACTGAGTTAGTGTCAGGGGAGGACAGACAAGATATACCGGCGGCTCCAGCAAACTCCAGAAATGCTGATGCTGATAGGTAATTTGCTCAAAAACCACTGTGTTAGCAGGAGAGATATCATTACTGAGAGGCAGACATAAAATAAATCTCTTGTTGCGGAAACTAATTGCTTTGTAAATAAAAACATTGCACTTTGTGGCTAAACTTTACCTCAGTAATGACAAGGTAACTCCAGTTAATTAATAAAGTAGCAACATAAAGTACTTAATTTAAAAACAATATTTCAAACTAGATGCATAGTTTTCAAGTGTATTCCTTGGGATTGTTATTGTTGAATACACAATGCAGTAAGAAAGTATTTTCTCTTATCCAATTTTATTTTACATTTTTTTGCTTTTCTTGACATTTACATATTTTTTAAATTATATAGTCGGCTTTTGATATCAGAAAGTTAATTTGAGTAAATTACAAAACATAGTTTTTAATTAACATTTTTATTTATTAGAAAAAAAAAGCTCCATATAACCAATGACAGTTGTGCCATCTTTTGTCAGAACTGCCATCAAGCATATGTGATTACTAGCTATAAGTCTTTTGCATACTTTTGTTTCCCCTTTGTTTTAGTAATATTTTAATTCAGTTAAATTGTTTCTTAATCAGCTGACCGTCTTGTAGCCTGCAACTGATTAGCCAGCTTGTCCTCTACGTATTATTCCATAAAGACAAGCTTATAATTTTGGTTTCGATCTATGCATATAAAACAACATGAAAGATTTATTTTTAGCAGTAAGTATAATTATCCAGTAGTCAATATATAGTCGTTTTAGCAGCAGGAGAAAAAACATATTTTTGTAAATTTAAAATAAAAGCAATTTGAGCATGTTTTACATTTTGATACTTAAGGTTATCACACTGAAAGATCTCAAAAAGCATTAAAGCTTTTTGGCTCAGTAAAACATCATATCAAAGCATCAGAATTGCAATTTGCATAATATTAATGCTTATAGTCTATTTTACAGATATATATGAGTGGTGGGAACAGCTAAAAATGTGTAGTGAAAGACAGAACATAACTTTCATAAAGACAGTTGAGCTACAGGAACAGCTGGTCATTATGGTGACTAACATTTTGATATATATATATATATATATATATATACTTTTTTTTTCATTTCATTTATTTTTTTTATTCCATTGATATTCACTTTGTAATGACTTCAGCACTTAAAACACTTTATATCCACTACAAACACCTGTGGAACCCAAAATCTGGATATTTTTTTCTTGGCTCTAAATCAATAAATAAAGGATTTTTGCCAAAGTCAATTTAAAGACTTTAAAAAAAGCTATTGAAAAAAAAATGGATCCTAAGACTTCAAATATCTTCTATGTTTTGTTTTTATTTTTAGTTGCCTCAGCTCAGTTTCTAACAACATGCACATTGTCTGATATTATTTGTTTCTACTTATATGTATATTAAATTGCTGGACAGTTTCAAACTAAGGCTAGTTTAAGGTCAGGACTTATTCTTCACAATATGCTCTGAATGTTGAAAATTGCTACAACGCATTAAGGTATGAATAACTGGGTTCAGAGGCCATCGCCAGCCGACGTAGGGAGCAGAGAAAAGGGAGGCGGGGTTAGGAAGTACAACAAGACCTCTGTGGCTTTTGACTACAGATCTATGCTCAAGCAGGACTTAAAACAGAGCAAACAGAGAGACCAAATGACAACATGCATATTAAATGTCAACGTTAGGTGACACATAACTTGTTAACATGCATCTCATAACAATGTGGTAAGTGTTTTTTGTTTGCCGTGTGTGACAGGAAAGAAGGAAAGAGGTAAAGAAGAGCAGTGTTGTTTGATAGAGGCTGTTCATGTCAAAAAGAATTGTATTTTTTACTGGTCTTGATGTTTTTTAATCAATTGTGAAATATGCCATTGTAAAAAATTTCAAAGCAGAAAATGTTTTGGGGCGTTCTATGCAGGAATTTAGCTTTCTGCTTTATTATGTGATTTTGAATCAATCTTTTTTTGTCAGATTAACAACATATGATGAAAATAAGCTTGAAGACTGTATTAAACATGTTTCATCATCCCCACTTTTATGTATTAATTAATTTATTAGTCTGATGTCATATCCTAATGTTCTTTTCTATAAAATGTCTTATTAGCTGAATGCAAAGAAATAAAATCATAATTAGCAGAAATAAAGGCTTGAAAACATTAGTCTGTGTAAATAATCTATAAAATGTGTTTTATTTAGTAATTTGAAATGAACTTTTCAATAGTATTTTTTTTTATTGAAAATGATTCTACATGACATTGATTTTATTCATTTTAGTTAGCATGGGAGAGGAACTTGCTATCGACAAATGTGAACTGTGTAACAAATATAAGAAAAACTGGGAAAACAGAGGTTTAGGTTAGGATAGATTAGTTACAGGAGGTTAGACATTTCTGCTTCCATCACTAGAGCTTAGTCATATGAGCTGTGACATTTACTGGGAATAAAATAAAGCACTGAGCTAAAGTATTACAAAATATGAATCTAAAATTAGTTCGCTTTGCTTTATTTTAAATGCTAACAGAAACAATTTAGATAAATGTTTTTAAAAAAAGAAAGTAAAAGCAAAAGAAGAAAAATAGACAGGACAGAAGCTTAGAAAATTGAGACAGAAAGACAGAGTGTTGGATTGTGTTGTTGACAGTTAATTGTTTAGGTGCTTGGCAAGTGCATCAATGGGCAGGTTTATGTAGCAAGACAGATGTGCTTGTGTGCTACCTGAGGTGGACTGCCTGTTCCTACGGGGAGAACGAGTAAGGCGCTGATAGGGATCGGTGGCTCCGTATAGATCCAGTGTCGAAATGCACAATATAACTGTTTTTTGTAAGTAGTCAACCATTGCAAGACCGTTACAGTTCCCAAACGCCAATCTGGATGCACAAACACACAAAGGAACCACAAAATCAAAAACATATTCATGCTTTAGCCTATTTGACAGGGTTTCTCTCACTGACAAAAGGTGGAACATGGAGGACTTCCAAACACTGGGGAATTATCTGTGACATTTTGATGCAATTACTGACAACAAAAGCCCGTCTTTATCGCGCACCGCTGGCGCTGCTGTGATTTCAATATTAATGCCCGATTTCCCAGAAGATTCACAGCCACCTGTTACTCTGGAGCGTCGGGCAGGACTGGATAAACTCGGTAGCCGAACTTTGTCTTTGTACTTGCAGAATGAGGCAATATTTTTCATTTTTCTATAGTAGGGACATGTAATACTTTTATAAAGGTAAAAAAGAAATAAAATAAAAATAATTCTTGCTCGTATCCATTCACAAGTTTAAGGGAGTCAAAACCCATGTATTTCTAGCAGGTACCTTTCAGTTTTTAGGCTCGTCCCTTGTGGACATTTTTTTTGTCAGGCACACTTTTAAAAGTAGGCTTCACACTTAAAAAATATATATAAATAAATCAGTTAGTTTGGCTTAGGTTTCCCTATGGTATCTTCTTAGTTATCCTGCTATAACCTTAGGCTATTGGAGGACTAATTAACCATTTTTAAAACGTTACTGTGTGCTCCTCTTTAAGGCATTAACTGCAGTTGTTACTGCTGTCACATTTGTTCATTTAGTTTCTTTGCCTTCTATAGAATGTACTGATGGCCCAGTGCTTCTGGGTTTCACTGCATCTTTATTTGTTCCACAAAGAAAATCCTGCTCATCAGTTGATGACTCAACTACACTTTTTTCCCTGTAATATGCTTTGAGAAGACATTTTTTATGACTCTGCGCTGTATGAATAAACTGAATAAAGTTATATGGTGGTTTTTAAAGGATTAACAGGAATGTCAAACAATTTAAAAAAAAGTTTACAGAAGAAGCAAGCAGACCCACAAAAAGCAGGACTAATATCATCAATACTGTCTTCTTTCATTTATAAGACAATTGTCTACAACATAGAAAAAAGTCAAGTAAATTATATTTAGTCTTTCACTACTTCAATTAAAATAAAGCTAAAATATTTAATCTAGAAAACTAAAGATATGCTCTTTTTTGTGTCCGTCTAAGAAGGAGAGTTTGCATTCATGGAAAAAGCTAGCTAGAGACAACAAAATAAATAAATCTCTGGCAGCTATTTTCAAATTATGGAAAGCTTCAAATGAGAAATTCAAACAAAATGCAATGGCCTTGAATGACACTGGGCCTTTTAAACCGAGCTGTGACTTTATTGATTTTTGATAGCAAAGGTTCTTTTCAAAGAAAAGCAATTAAGCATTCTTTAAAGGAAACAGGAAAGAGGTGTGTGGTTGCTGCATATACACATCCACATTATTTTATTTTATAATGGAGCAAAGCTCCCAAAGATGTCTTTTTTATATAATTTTAAATATGATGCCAATTATTTTATAAACTTCAATTTTTACAATCAAGGACACTTAAATTATCCTAATCAATGACAGGATAAGTACATATAATTTTTTCATATCCATACTTATCTTCAATGTTTGTCAGAACAGCATGCTGCATAATTAACATTGCTAGGTTATTGCTTAACAAACAGTCCCTGAATGCTTGAATGTGGTAGCCGCTTCTGTTAATGTTTATTTTATGCCCTTTGGAACCTCATACAACCTTATATAACCAGAATACATAAAAACCTGCTTTTATGTGCTGAAACTGGCCCAAAGAAAGGACAGAAAACACCAGACAGATGGGCAGGACTATGCATACGCAACACCATGTGTGCTCGGAATAGGATGCATTTACTCTAGGTTTAGGATTTAGCCTTAGCTAAACTTTCCTTTCTCGACAGAATTCGAAACTAAGATGCAATTGTTTTGTTACAGGCCCTTGAAAAATAAATCATATCATCCATCATAAGAATAAAACTATAGGATGGGAAAAACCACAGGTTATAGAGGCATTTAAATGTTAATGTAGTCTAACTTGCAGTCCTCTGCAAGAAAACCCAGGACATCCTGGAGGAACTGCTCTCTTGGGACACCTTGGGATTTCCTCAGAGGAGCTGGCCCAAGTGGCTGAGGGACGTGTGGGTTTCTCCACTAGCATGATGGATGGATGAAGAAATACTTGTGATGCAAATAATAACTAGCTGGTCCACTGCAACTTGAAAAGGCATTCAGCTGAACATTTAGTGTGGGAGTAAATATGTCAATCAGCATGCATCACGTTGACCCTTTAGGAATAAGAAACAATCCAAACACATTCTAACTTAAAAAAAAACAGTTCAAACAAACCAGCAAATTTCTAAAATTATTACAACATTCAAGCTGTTGCCAAGTGTACACAAACTTCTTGCAAGGACTCTATTTGTCTGTGGATAGTAGATGTATCCAATCCAAAAAATCCACAAAATATCAGCTGCACAGATAGACCAGCAGACAGACTTACAGTCCATATGCAGAATTGAGGTCCAGACTGGTGATTTGCTGTGGCGGTTCACCGTCTACCCAGAGCAGCTGGATGACCAAGTCTGACTGATAGCCAGGAGGGACCCGGACCATTTTGTCCTTTACTCTAAAACAGATGCAAAGGAGAAAGGCAGGTTGGTTAGATGCCCAACACAGAAAGAAGGAAGGGAATTACACTCAACAGTTGGGTGTTTATATCTGCTAGTAAAACGTTTGTCATTTCTGTCTTCAATTATGTCCTTGCATGCTGAAAATAATATATACTGAAAAAAAAAAGGATTTTTAACTGGTCTGTTTTTAGTAAATATTTTCTTACACAAGTCAGGATTTATCTGATGTTTTGTGTTTGCAGTGTGTGAGCTGAGCTCTTACTTGAGGCAGGGGATGCTGTCTCTAGCACCGTCTGGTGTCCTGCTGCCAGGGCTAACTGGGTACTGGTGGTGGGGTTGTGGTGAGTGGGAGCCTGGCTCTGAGAAGCATGGATTGTTTTCATTCTCAGATGGAGTGATAATATCCTCCGGCTCACACTGCAAGCGCACTTCTAAGGACTAGAAACGACAGTGGTGCAGAAAGATGAATGAATCCACTAACCTGCAGCTACGGCGACGAGTTTCAAACAGAGCCGGTGATTCCAGCGCTTCAGACTTAACATTAAAGCAGGGCACCAAGATAATCAGTTTGCGATCATGCTTGTTCAGATTCTTAGCTCTACTCACCACTATCTGAGTGTTGGCATCATATTTGCTGAAGCGATACAGAATAATGTGAGCCGAGATGCCGACCACACAGAAGATGCGACTATGAGGGCACCAGCTAACCATCTGAACAGCAAAAGGGTCTTCCTCCCCCAGCTCAGCAGCCCGGCCCTCACCTGGCTTTGGCTTCTCAAACACTTTGGAGGTCTTCAGCTTGTACAACATCTGCAGTGTGACTTTTGAAACACATTTGAAGAACAGGAATACACTGAATATTTCTTTTCTCTTTGGTAAGACCCCATTTTCATATGCTATTTTATGTCTGTTTCAGCTAATAGCTTTGATATGACTCTAGGCAATGTGCCTAATTAGCTCTGCAGCTTCCCCTATCATGAGAGTGCTATTAATTTGTTTTGGTGTCCTCTCTCTTTTAAGCCTGTGGCAAAATGGAAATGACGCATTGGGGGAATTCATATTGGTTACTGGATTGTGGTGTGTCACAAAGAACCTGAGATGATCTCTAAACAATATTTCAAGAAGATTATTAGAGAAGGGACTTACATGCAGATGCATCCCAAAATTTTATTGACCCATCAGCATGTCTGCACAAAAGGAAAAAAAAAGCTGTTATTTTTCTGAGCAATTGAGAAATCTGTCAACAGATGTGAATCTTAAAATCTCATTTTATATTTCAACACCACAAATTGCCACCCCTGAAGACACTTTAGCTGCTACCGCTTCAGAACTAACCAAACTTCCCTGAATTAGTGATTCATTAATATTTTTGTAAATTGCTCTCTTTAGATCTGTAGTGCAGCTATTTTTATTCTGTTGGATGAGAAATAAAAATTTAACTCTGAGATTCTTCTGAAGCAAAGTGTCGCTATGATCTGAGATTTTAAGATTTTTCACACTGTGCTCTTCACAGAAAGTATCTCCATATCGGCATCAAAGAGTCGACTCAGCTGACGCTCAGATCCAGGCACCCTCCTGTGTCCAAGCCTAACAAGTTAACATGTCTGTCAGTCCTGCAAAAAGCATTGTGGGTAGCGCCGTTTTCTCCTGAGCTTGGTTTGCATGGACTCAGTTCACATGTGTTAAATCAATAGTATTCAGACATTACTGATAACACGGGCATCTAACGCTACTCCTTTGGATTTATTTTATAGTTGACAAATGCTGCCAGACATCCCAGAAATACACTTTTTTTTATAATCCCATTCCAGTATTTCAAACTTACCCTGTGATGATGATTTCTGGATAAGTGTGAGAGCCTAATGTCCATGTTCCGCCACCAATTGGCCATTCCTTATAACAAATAAAATCATTATAAGCAGAGCTTGATGATAATCCATCACATTTCCTCAGGCAATTATTCCCATGTCTGAATTTCCAAGTCTGAATGAATGGAAAACAAATAACCAAATAGAAACTGAGCTGTTTTTAGTGTCAGAGGTTTGGCTATTTTATGAAAGGGAAGTCAGAGAAAGCATAAAAATATATCAAAATGAAACCACGTTTTTGCAAAGCCATGTCTGATGTTACTACTTTTAAACAGGGAGCGATATATTGGCAGATAACAGGAATATTGAACATCCTATCTTTTAGCTTCTACTTGGGATAGAACATACTGCATTTGGAAATCTCAGAGTTAAGAAAATGCTCATTTTACTCAGACTTCTGTTTACGACTAAAGAAATTTTACATCTACAAAAATAAAATAAATAAAAAAATAAACATTGTGTTTACACCCAGTGGGAAGTCACCTCTGCTGCTAAATAATAATTCATCATAGTAAAATGTACATTGAATGCCTTTAAATAAAATACTAGAGAGATCTTACAACAACAATGCTAAAGCAACAACAAAGAAAACAGAGACCTTTCTTAAACTTGCATTATGATCATAAACCTTCTGCACCTTGTGACTGTAGCCAGTCTTCTTGTTTTTAGCTCCTATTGAGTAGAGAATGGGGATAATGTCTGGAGGGCAATCTGCAAAATAGGCTGTGCAGGTAACAGGAGACTCATGGATATCCATGGGATATGGGTTCTCAAACACAGGGAAGCTGAAAGACACAAGAATGTTAAATGTCATAATGTGATATTAGAATAAGAGAAAAAAAAATATGAAGCACTGTAAACTACAGGGGACAGACATTTGTATTTTACAAAGTCAGAGAAATAAGATCTCCGAACTCAAACCATTTTGTCAACAGTAAATTTTAACACATCTACAACAAAATCACAATATTAAAACACATGGCTCAGAAATTAAGTTTGTCACAACAAAGCACAGCAAAAAACTTGATTTACTTATTGAATAGACTTCTATTAGCAGTGTGTCAGCTTAAACAGAACTTCCTGCTGATCAATGAGAATGTGTAATACAATCTGTTTGTGCTACCACTACAACCGTCAGGAGACGTTTCTATCTGACTGCTGTAATTATGAAATCTAATTTACTGAGCAAACTAATTTATACTGAAGTGTTGATCTACTATTCAAATGTACTCTGAGGGCTTAGGTGTTAATCTGTTAACATTTTTCATCAGCAGCTTTTATCTTCACATCACCCTTTAGAGGTTAATTAACCCAGGTGGTAGAGTTTTCACCCTGAAAGCAAAGTATTTAGATTATAACATTTGAGGCCACATTCACAACAATTCTTATCGTAAAACTTGAAAGGTTCTCATACAAAAGTGTTTCCATTGAAGTAAGAAAACATTTTTGATAGATTGATGGACTGACTGATCAGTCTGATAGGGCTAAAGAGCTTTCTTATGTTTTGAAGCTCATCCTTAGGTGAAACTTTTAATGCTTTTCTTCTTTTATCATGTTGAATATTGCAGAAAATGTTTTGAGGTGGATGTCTTCGCAGTTTGGGAAGCACCTACTTGCTTTGTGTCAGATCCACCACAATAAAGTCCTTCTCCAGCAGCACCACCACTGCATAAGGGTCCTGGACTTCTGCAAGGCAAATGGTACCATTTAGATCCAATTAATCTTCCTTAATCACTTTTAGGATAACACTAAACTACTTGCAAACATTATGAGAGCAGAGAAAGAAATGTATCAAAAGTTCAAATCATTAGGAAAATATAAATGTGTTTTATTGACTTCCAGAAAATCCTCTGATGATGAATACCTGGAAACTCTACCGTACTGAATTTCATTTACTTCTGAATCAATTTATCCAAGACGATACTGATCCACATTTGACCCATGTTTAGTACAGTAACCCTGTTTCCACAGTGTATTGAGATGTCTGACGTTGGATAATTAATGTGTAGAAGCTTCATAAAGATTCTGACATTTTCAAACATCTTGTGGCTGCCAACAAATGATGTCATCATGGCTTTAAAACATCTGAACAGAGCTGAAGGAAAGTTGTACCATTGTTGTACGGAGTTTCGCAGAGGACCATGAACTCTACAATAGGATAGTCCATTTCTAGAACCGTGATGGCCTTGCCATGCATGATGGTTAAAGCCGGCCGCCGTCCTGCCTTGTCGTATGAAAGACCACCAGAGAAGATAACAAAAGGCTCGCTGTTGGAAAAGAAGAATTTATATTTAGTAACTTTTCATGGTCGGTGTCAGCAGAAGCCAAAAATGAGAATCTAATCATTGTGTGAAATTGTGCTCAGGAAGATCCCACCACATGGATTCAGTTTCAAATACTGGATTCACAGCAGAAATAATAAGACAGAACAAATGAAACACATGTTTAATGAGGAGTTACTTTACTCAAGAATTAATTCTCATACCTGCTCCTCGAGGTCTTGTACTCCACTTTGAGTATTGGTTTGCATGACTCCTTTCTCCCGTCCTTCTGTATCTTTCCTAAATGAGTGGGGAAAAAAATAATGAAAATGTAACAGTCACTTCCAATTAACTGCAACTAATAATCTCTTTCCAGGAGATTAGCTATCAGATGTTTATGGACATTTTCTCAGACGTTCCAGATTAGCTTAAATACATGGGTTGCTTCATTACTATTTATTTTGTTGACTTAATACTTTAGTTGCGTTTTCTCTCTATTGGTGTACACACTATTTCACATCCATAGTTCTGTCCTCTGTTGCTGACATAGGCTGAGTAACATGTCTTTCCAGTAAAGTCATAAAAAGATTTGAACACAAATGTTTCCATTTCTTTCTTTTTTTTATTTGGTGGAATGACAGATCACTGTAACAGTCACTGCAATACAGAAAGCTATTTTCCTTCCAGTTCTTATAATGAAATGATTTGGCAGTTTACTCAAAGAGGAATTATCTCAGCTTGAATTCAGCGAGGCCTTGAGTTGTATTTCATGGGAACAGAACGATAAACAAAAGCCAAGCTTTTGTGAAAAAGTGAAAGCATGAGAATTTCTACAGCCTGTGATATCAAGTTGAATATGGTGACATGGATTAAATGTCCAACTGGACAAGAGCTGAATAAAATAATGATATTCTTACGGATTTATTATACTTTTAACTAATAATGTCAACGTTGCGACATTGTGAAATTGTCAAACTAGTTGGAAATGAGTGTAAAACCTTTTTCCTAAATC
This sequence comes from Micropoecilia bifurca, assembly GCA_903067075.1. NCBI lineage: Eukaryota > Metazoa > Chordata > Actinopteri > Cyprinodontiformes > Poeciliidae > Micropoecilia > Micropoecilia bifurca. The sequence goes on along the minus strand of CAEGAF010110011.1, from coordinate 3,188 downwards.
CATCTAGTCAGACATGTTGGCAGAAAGTGTGTATTAATTAGACAGTTAGAAAGTGTGGATTAATTATTCTTTTCTCCATGTTGGGCCTAAAATGTTTTACACTCACAAATTTACAAGCTCTGTTTACACATTTCTTCGTGTGAATTGCACACACTATGGTGTCCCTCATTATTTAGCTAATTACCTCCTAAATGCTGACATAGAAATGAAAGAAACAGTTGATTATGGCAACTGGGAAACATTTCAGTAATTTTGCTGACTTTCTGCTATAGCACATTCTATTTAGAAAGCCTCAAACCTAGAGAAGATTTGCTTGGATAAATCACTTTCTATACATCAAAAGACTGTAAAGTAAAGCACAACCAGAAGGCAACTTGAGAAATTATTTTGCCAAACATATCTTGTATTAGAATTTTGCATTTAGTTTTTAATCAGTTTTAATTTAAATTCTTAAAATCAACTCAAAACTAATCAGTAATATGTCAGGACAAATTCTTAGCAGACTGTGTAACATAAATGAAGGCAGCAATGAGACCATCTTCTTTTTTATATCAGCAATCACAGAGCATGTAACGATATAAGCTCTTTAAAGGCAAAGTGTGCCCTTTTCTTTGTAAACTGTGAGAGTCTGTTTATTCAGCATCAACACCACATCTTGAATTAAGACTTGAATGCTGACTTCCAGTTGGCCGCCCCTCTGCTCACCAGCTCCCTGTCAGGGAGCCCACAGTCTGCTGGCCCTCAGCTGGAACCAGTCCCAGAGCAAACCTTCAGAAAGAAAGGAAGGCTCCAGGCGGAGAGCTTTAGTCTTTTAGTGTAGCATTGCTCTCTCTGGGTTTTGCTTTTGCTTTCTTTCACTGGGGCTTTTGCTGTAGTCAGTTGGACTGAATCACTTGTCTGAGTGTCTTTCCTGCAGTTCCACCCACAGTTTTGGTCTTTTGCATTGCCTAGCAATGACAGTCACCTCCACTGTACCGTAACTCCACCCACAGCGTGATTCCCCTTGATTTTCTCCAAACACTCCAGATACCCTTCGAGTCCAGGTTGTTGAGTTCTAGCTGTCTTGTCATTCAAAATCTTTTGTCTCAGGACTCTCCGGATCTCCCTGCCCTGACTGGTTTTCAAATCACTGACATTGTTGTTACTTACTGAGATCTTTCAGGTCAGACCTACCATATATACCATGTAATAAAATCATCTTTGATGAAATAAAACAAAATAAAATTAAGAATTCACTTGGGTCCAAGAACATCCTTCTGATGTTTACCTTCTCATCTTTCTTTTCTGCTTTAACTTTCTGTTATCTCACAGCTCTCGGTGAGGGAACAGAAATCTGACAAGGTCAGTAAACAAAGCCAGGACAGGAAAATTTAAAGCAAGAGAATACATTTGAAATCTTTCAAGCGTAATATGGAAATCACTCAGCTGAACCACTGCTTAAGCTTTCACAGCAATCTGATTCTGACGGTTTTGTTTCTTTCTTTGAGGAAGTCAAAATGAGTCTGGTTCAATTAGTGAGTTTACGGCTAATTTCATTCTTTCACTCGGATGCTTAAACACATACACACACAGGTGGGTACACACACGCCACAGAACACTACTAATGACCTAAAGGGGTTATATATATTTGATGCTTTTGCAATATACAGTTTTTTACAAACATATACACCGTTTATGATTGTATTTCTGTTTCTACACTAACAAAAAGTAGCAAATAATTGTAAAACAGAAGGAAAGGGAAATACAGTTTTCCAAATATGTAACAAAAACAATCTGGCATCTCATCAACACCAACCCCTTCCATTGCACTGAGGGACCTGAAAGATGCGGATTCACAAATATTTCACATATTTGTGAACATGTAAAAAACTGCAGTTTACACAGTTGATTTCACTGTGTGTTGATTAGAATAGTAACCAAATCCTGTTTTCTTTTTTATGCTGTTTGTGATGATTATTTTAAAAATGTGACCATATTGCATAGTCCCATCCATCCACATACTGTTCAAAAGCTACCCTATTCCTTAATCTCGAGTGTTTTGTGCCCTTTAATTTACATTCTTCCAATATTGCTCTGTATCTAGGTCCATCCATTTTCCCCAACAGCTCTCACAAGCTTCCCCATCCCTGCTAGAGAAAAGCAATCTCACAGCATGCTGCTGCTACTGCCATGTTTCACAATAGGCAGTAGCAGCAGTAGAGATGGACGCATCTCTACTGCCTCCATCTCTATCTTCTTTAACAAGCCTCACATGTCCTACTAACGACTTGTGCCAAACTTCAAACACAACTTTTTGTGTGTTCCTTCCAAACATGGCTTATTCTTTTTGCCACTCTTTCAGATGGACCAGATATTTAAGTATATGACTTATAGTTACTCTGTAAACAAATTCTCCCACCTGCGCTGTGAATCTCTGCAGTTTTTCCAGAGATACCACAGGCCCCTTGGCTGCTCCTCTGATTAATGCTTTCCTTGCCCACTCTATTAGTTTAAGTGGATGGCCACATCTCTGTAGATTTGCAGGTGTACTCTAAATGTTTCAGGGCTTCACAGAACAACTATATTAATACAGAGATTAAATCACCTACAGACATAATACATTCACCAAGTGGTTGATCTAAGAAGCAAACTGGCAGCATGCAATTTATTAAAGGTACTGATTGTAACCCATAATTAGTCAATCAGACTTTTTTTTTTGCGGGCTCACTTCCTGTTATCCCCCAAACTTTTCACCTTATTTAAAGCCCCCTCCAGCAGTTTGAACTGATCACCTGTTCCACTGTGATTGTGGCTGTGTGGCGTCCTGCTGACAACAATTCACACAAAATCTGTGACTCCACTGATTTGATCTTTCGTTTGGTGAGTTTTTGTTTGAAGCAGAGCAGTATTGGTTTGCCATGCAATTTCTGCTTGATTGCTCATTGGAGCATTGTTTTAATAGAACCATTAGTTGAAATATGATTGATATTCTTTTTGTTTATTTAAATTATGGTTAATTTAACCTGACTGAAATGTTTAGTTTAATTATTGCATTTTGAATTTGATATTTATTGCAGTTGTGTGTTACACATGATAAACCACTTAAGTTTTCTGGCCTTTTTAGGTCGGGTTTTTTTTTATATGATGGATCAGATCCTCCTCTGAGTCCAAGGATGGCGAGCTAGGAGAAAGAAGAAACCTATGATCTT
>CAEGAF010110010.1:0-22209 GCA_903067075.1 Micropoecilia bifurca | reverse complement strand
TTTTTTTTATTTTAAAACCCATAAACCGGCTAAAAACATTTTAAAAAAAAAAAAAAAAAAATAAAATATTATCTCTTTTTTTTTTTTTTTTTTTTTTTTTTTTTTTTTTTCAAAAATATGGATTTATGCCACATTAAGAATGAAAATGTTTGTGCAAAAACACTGTAAAATTAGTCGATGACATATTGAAGTGACCCTGAACACCCTTTTATTCCTCCAAACAACATCAAAATAGTTTTGTTGAACCTTTAAAAATTACTGAGAAATATTTTCTGATCCAGGCTGGTGGATGTTTTTTGTACCGACAGAAATCCTATAATTTGATTGAAATCATCATATAGTTGTTGATATTAGTTGACAGAGATAACCTGAGTGAATACAAAAAGTAGCTTTCAATGTTTCCAATAGGTTCAAAACTACGGCGCCCTAGTCATTATAACAGCTACCATCAGCTTTTTGTAAAAACTAGTAACAAGTGTTTCATTCTGCTGAGGAGGACACTTGATCTTGACTTTGACTAAGCCACACCAAAGCTTTCACTCTGGGTTCGTTAAGAGGTCGATTTGCTGCTGTACTTCGCACCATTGTTCTGCTACATAGTCCCATCAACAATAATTGTACTTAAGTTTAAGGTCATGTCAGTCAAAGTGGCAACTTATTTAGGCTGTATCATCAGTATTTTCTCAAAGTCCTTAGGGATCAACATCGAGATGTTCTTTGGAAATATGACAGGCCTTTGTGTGGTTTGTATTGGTGGTTTTTGTCTTGAAACTCTCCCACAGATACCATTTCCCCTCAAGTCTCTTTCTTATTGTCGAATCACAACCATTCAGCAATTACCAGGTTCTTTTTGACCTTCTGGACGGGTCACTGTGTTCCACCCTTGCTAAACCTCAGACATGAAAGATGTTCCACACTGAAAGATGTAAGATTTTGTCTTTACTGAGACTTAATGTGTTGCTTTTTAAGATCTTTTAAGCCTACTGAATGTTTTCCTTCTTGCTCCAAGGCAACACACTGTGCATTCACATGACATTGCTATTTTCTCATTTGCTTATTTGAATGCTAGGCAGAATGTGTGAAGCATACTCTGGTAATCATAGAAGTTTTTAAAATAAATGAAAAATAAAAAGAATCTCCTTGTTTTCACCTTTCCTAGGAGTCTTCTTCATCCTTTTCTGTACGTTCATGTTCTTCTATAGCTCTGGTCTTCTGCGTTCCTTATCTTTATTTAATAAAATCCAGATCCTGTCCTTGTTTGTCCTGTTTTCTTAGCAAACTGCAGAGTCATGTAACCATAACATAAAAAACACTGAGTTGCTTTCGAGCAGCTAATTAATATGACTTAATTACCTTACTTTCTTTCCTTCCATTTTGTGGTCTCCTGGCAGTAGAAACTGTGTTAGGTAAAGTCTTCACGTTTTCCTGTCGTCAAACAACTTTTTACGTCTGTTTTTGAAGCTACCGGATGTCTCGGTGTAGCTAATGCTGAGTAGCGTAGCGCTCTGTATCCTAGCAACAGGCTGAAATGGGAGAATGTGTCCTCTCATCCAGCAGGTGGCGGTAGCAAAAGAGGTTTACATGCGGAAGAAAGACTCATCAAAGAGTATCTAAATTGTTAAGAATCTACCCTGCTACTTCACTTTAACGGGAAGCGAGTGTGTGTAGCAATATTTGATAAGTAAATGTACAATTTATTTCCTCGTTACTGTTTTTTCCCCCCAACCAAGTGGCTTCAATTGTTGTTGTCATTGTTAGCAACGCTTAAACGTCGCCTCCACTGAGGTGACGTTTAACAAAATAAACACGAACCGAAAATCTCACGCGTCCATTTAAACGCGACGTCACAGTCAGAGCAATCCCGGAAGTGAGTGTCAATGCACCTCTCGCTTCGTTACTGTCTTCGTTTCTGCATGAACCTCCAGCATCACTGTCGTGAACATCAGAGGTTCCTGGTTTCGCAGCCAAATGGACTCTGTAACGCCGAGCCGAGGCTAGATGCAGGTCAAGAGCGACAGGTGAAGGTAAGGACTCCGTTTCCTGCGCGGTGTTTACGCTCTGCGGCGTGTCTGTGCGTGAGGAGGAAGCACTGGAGAGTGAACTCTTCCTGCGAGGCTGAGCTTCTTCTGTCAAAGGTTGTTGCTGCAAGGTTCTAAAGGACTGGTGTGTGTGTGTGTGTGTGTGTGTGTGTGTGTGTGTGTGTGTGTGTGTGTGTGTGTGTGTGTGTGTGTGTGTGTGAAATCTTTTTTTTTGCAGGAACTCTCATCCGCCATGGGGAACAAATCGTCGAAAGGCGTGAGCGTCGAGGAGCCTCCTAAAACAACTTTGTTTGAGAGGGAATCGTGTGGGATCACATACAGGATCCCAGCTCTGCTCTACCTGAGACATTGTCACACATTCCTCGCCTTTGCAGAGAAAAGAACCTCCTTTCATGACCACGACGCCAAACGTCTGGTTATGAGAAGAGGATTGCTGCAAGAGAATGGATCTGTTCAGGTTGTTACACTTTTGCATTCATACCAACACGTTTTTTCTCTAATTTTTCGTTGCAAAAACAGGCTTTAAATGATTCAGTGTGATAGACCAACAGGAAAATGATAAAAAAAAAAAAAGGTTTTCAAATTATATAGCTCAGACTCAGATTGTTTGGAGGACAGAACTGGTCAAATATTGCTAGAAAATCTCAGGTCTGGAATGAGGTGTGGACTTTGACTAGGTCATTCTAACATGTCAATAAGATTTGATCAAGATTATCCTAGTGTAATGTCTGTCTTCTGGAAGGTGAACCTCCAGCAGATGAGTCTTCTCCCTCATCTTAGCACAATCTATCCTATTTATTTAGCTCAACTTATCTTCCCATCAACTCTAGTTCTGCTGTTTCTCTGCTAAAGGAAAGTCTCTCTAATGCACAATGCTGGTTCCATCGTTTGCCACTGTGGGGACGATGTATCTAAGCCAACATTCAATGTCAGATTTCTGCCTCAAAATACTGGTTTGCATGTTGATTGTAGATAGTTCAGTTTTGGTAATCTCTGAGCAGTTTCTTTCACATGTCTCATAAATGACTTCTGGCAACCTAGACGTATGACTTTGGTTTCTTTCATATGCATAAAGCTGCTAATAAAAGTTAGTTTCTTCTTCTTCTTCTTCTTCTTGTTCTTCAGTGGTCGTCAAGTCAGGAGATTTCGAATGCATTTCTGCCAAACCACCGCACAATGAATCCCTGCCCTGTGTATGAGAAAAACAGCAAGACTCTCTTCCTCTTTTTCATCTGCATTTGGGAAAACACCACAGAAATAAAGCAGATCGTGACGGGTAAGAACAAGGCCCGTCTTTGCTGCGTGAGCAGCAGCGATGACGGGCAAACCTGGAGCCAGGCGAGGGACCTTACAGCGAGTGTGATCGGAGAAGCCATACACAAATGGGCCACTTTCGCGGTCGGGCCCGGCCACGGCGTTCAGTTGGAGAACGGCAGGCTGATCGTTCCTGCGTACGCCTACTACATCCCGTACAGATGCTGTTCCTACCCACTTCCTTGTACGGTGTACCCACGCGCGCTGTCGATATACAGCGAGGACTTTGGACAGACGTGGCGTATCGGGAAGATGCTTCAAAAGAAGTCATGCGAGTGCGAAATGGCGGAGATCATCGACCACGAGGGAAGGAGCCATCTTTACTGCAACGCCCGGCACACAGGCGGCCACAGGTGTGAAGCCCTGAGCGAAAACAGCGGTGTCTACTTCGATAAGCCCCACATGGCCAGGGAGCTGGTGGAGCAGCCCTCGGGTTGCCAGGGCAGCGTCATCGGCTTCCCCGCACCCGAGTTCGTCCCCAACGACGACGCCGAGAGCAAGGCCTGCGGCACGTCGCTCCTCTCGCCAGACACTCAAACCTGGCTCCTGTTCATGCACCCGACCAACAAGTCCGACCGGCGGGACATGGGCGTGTACTTGAACCGATCCCCCTTGCACTCGACCGGTTGGGACCGGCCCAGGATCATCCACAGGGGGCCAAGCGGTTACTCGGACCTGGCCTACAATGTGGACAAGGATCAGTTCTCCTGCCTGATGGAGTGCGGGAGGGAAAGCGAACTGGAGCAAATTGCCTTCATGACCTTTTCTCTCAACGATGTCATGCAGACAGGTGATAAGAAAGAGAAGAAGATGACCTGAATTTGGGCCGTTATTGACAGAGATCCCCTTATATTATCCCACCACTAGAAGAAATCCAATCAAAACACCCCTGACTTGCCGTGCTGTAACATTCATCTGTGTTTACTACTGTTTTACGTTCTGGAGATAGTGATGCATGCATGAGTCATGTGCTTTCTGGTCTCCTTGAGTGAAGTAAGTCTTATTATAATTATGAAACAGCATAGGGTTGTTTTTAGTAGGTTTTGTGGTTCATTTACGCATGCCGTGTTTGCAGTGTCATTTTTAAAGCTGGTATTGTGTGTGGCATGTTTGATGAGCACTCCAACGCCGTTCCAGCATCTTATTGAAGTGTCACTTTTTCTTCTCAGCAAAGTTAGCCTACCTCTTTATTTTCTTATGACGATCATAGGGGGCCTTGCAAACTAGTCCGCAGATTTCCCTCCATGCAGTCCTCTCCTTTACATTTAGTTTACTCTAATTCACATATGCCTTCTGCTGTATTGTTTTATATGGAAGCTGTGCAGCAGCGTCGCCTGTGAAGGTCACAGGGAGGGTCATACAGCTGTCAATAAAATAGGAGAGGGGAGGTAAACATGTACAACTGACATGCAGTTCATTACTGAAGAGACCAAACATGCTGAACCACATATGTGAGTTTTTTTATTTAATTTTTTTATTGAAGCAGCTCATTCAGCTGAGCTCTTAGGATCAGTCTTATTTTAGATTATCACTCGCAAAATGAGGTACACCTTCGTACGATTGTTTATGTGTAATGAAGCTGTAAAGAGCATATATCATCTTTTTTTTAATTATGTCCCGGCTTTTAGCCCATGAGATATAATTTTTATGTTCTTTAAGAAAATATTTAAAAAAAAAAAAAAACCTCCCCAGGGAAGACGCTGATCACTTGGCAGCTGTGAGAACACAACTGAAAGTTATTGATTAACAAAATGGCTGCCAGCTTGAATTTCAGCTTATAAAGGAAAGATGTATATTCCAGATAATCTGGGAGAGCTAGGAAACCTAATGCACCAGCACCCTAAGCATGGATTTAAGCGCTTTGTGTTGTATTTTTAATACTCCACAGTAGAGAATATTCACTACAGTTAGCAGTTGCTCTGTCCCTAAAGATATGTGGTAGAGGGAGAGGAAGTTAAGCTACTGATAGACACTCAGTCTGATGCTGCAGTGAGACGTGTGTTCATTTAGCTCAGACACAGAAAAAAAAACCTCAGCTTAAGCAGATTATTGACTAAAAATGCAGGGCAACAGCTTAGAGGGAGAGAGAGCTGTTTTTCTCTATATCCGTAGACATTTTGCTCTGAGAGGACAAGTAAGAAGTAAAAAGCACTTTTTTATCTGATAAACTTTATGCTCACAAACAACCATGAGTTTTTTTTAGTGATTTTTTTTTTATATGCATGAAACAAACAGATGACATGTCATCATCCATCTATTGCACTCACTTTCTGTTTTTAAGACATGCAACTATAGTGCTGTTAATTTTTTTTATCTGCTTTGAAACAATAACATGTGATAATTATTTTTCTCATAAAATATGATATCTGCCCTTTAAGTGTTTGAAACTCTGTTATGAATTTTTACATGGAGCCGGTGAAGAACTGCTGAAATTAATTTTTTTAGGTGTTGCACTTCCACTGAGAAAAAAAGGATTTGCAATTATTTACCTGATAAGAAAGAAATGGATTAATTATTTATCTTTGTACATCAAAATGATAACGTGTATCTTATAGTTTCAGCTGCATCGCACAGGAATAATAGACTGTTTACATGTGAGTTAAAGACTTTAAAGACTATCGCAGTCAAAAATGGCTCACAGTTGCACTTAACATGGGTTAGTAGAAACTGGATATGTGAGTGACTAGAAAATGTAACTACTACAGTTTGGTCTGAAATCAGATATTTAAGCTTTCTCAATATGTATTAATACGCCTCTTAAGACGTGTAAAAAGTCTTGAAAGTTAATTCTAGCTGTACATGTTGGATGGTTTATGTATTTAAAATCACATCAGATATACTGGGATGGTTTGAAAGTATAAAACAGTGGAGAATAATTTCTCACAACAGAAATGATGACAGGATTGTGAACTATTGGACATCCTGCATGTTTTTTTTACAGCCTCTTTAAGGGCCCAAAACGTAACTGGACTAGACTAATTGGGAGAATCTACCAACCAGAATGAAAGCAGTGATGAATTTTGCTTATATTTTTTATAACGCTGACATCATATTGATAATCTGGCGATTGTTAAAAGAAGAGATTGGATCAACTTCAGAGGCCCTCAGTACTGTGATGACCAAATGTGATTATAGTTATGGGTAATTTTTATTCTGGAAAATTTATTCAGAGCAACAATTCAGTTCAATCTGGGTGAAATGCCAACAATTTGACTTTCATTCATTAGAATAAATCTTACAAAATAATTTTATTTGCCTGTTTATTGTACTTATTACTGTGATTCAGGCTAAAATGTAATTCCAACCATTATTTAAAAGATATGGTTGTTATTCTTGACGACAAACTGCCTTCAGCTGGGATTATTTATGGTCACGACTGACAGGGAGAAACTTCTGCCTCTAAATTTGACATAGAAGAATTAAGTGCTGCTTATTTATGATGTTGCCAAAAAGCAAAAATCTCAACGGTACCATTTTTTTTTTTTTGCCAAAATGTGAACGCTGCTTTTATTTGCATCTGTGGCGACTGGCTAAACGGTTCTACTTTTATTATTTGAAACCAAACACATTAACGTTTCTAATATGCGAATTTCAGCTGATCACATCAGATAAAAATAAATTCATTGAGCTTTAATATTTATTTCTAAAGCAATACTTTATTAATTCCTTGTACATCAAACATGATTTTGTGAACAGGCCTTTTTTTTCCAGACTGAATTTGTAAATATGTGCAGGACTGTGATTCAATAAGCTCGGTTCTCTGCAGTAGAAACCCGTGACAACAGACGGAGACTCACTTGTTCGTAGAAGCCACTCATAATTTGCACAAAACAAAATACTGCACCGACTTTAACATCTCATTTGCCTATAGTCGTGAGGCAAAATGCCTCCAGGTCGTTTTGTTGTGTTTCTCTTTGTTGTGAAAAGTGATTAAAAACCTGCATGGGATGTGTGTTTTAGTAGAAAATAAAATTAACTGGTGAGCAATTGGTTCATGTTTTGTCCTTTGTTTTTCTTGATGTTGTTGCACTCATGATAGAAATTCATTTGAAAACCAGCGAGACATCACAGCTGCTGATAATAGTGAAACATCAGACTGTGTATTTTATGCACTTTTTAAATTGTTATAGTCAATCAAATACATCTTAAGGTTTTGGTGTATGAGCAGAATTATTATGACTTTACAGTGGTTCAGTGTGGATTCACTGACATGGATGTTTTTGTGGGTTATAACAACAAATTATTCACAAAACAATCCACTCATTTGCCAATTATTTTCATAAGACATCTCTAAAATATTTATAACATTCAGTTTGGGAAGCTTAATATGATCAGTTTCTCTGATTTTACTCTTTATAGGTTTATGTTTGAGAAAAATGAACGTTGTTCTTTTATTCTATGAACGACATGTCACCGAAATTTCAAGCAAAACATTAGTATTTATTTGCAGAAAATGTGAAATGGTGAAAATAAGGAAAAAGATGAAGTGCTTTCAGACCTCAATAAATGCAAAGAAAGCAAGTTCATATTCATTTAGAAACAACAAAACTAATGTTTTAACTCATGAAGAGTTCAGAAATCAATATTTGGTGGAATAACCGGGAGGTTTTCAGTGGGGTCTCTTCATTTTTTCCAGATCTGTAAACCTTAAATCTGTGTTGCACTTTTACATTTCTTTAGCAGAAAACAGCATAATGATCTTAATAAACACTGAATATGGAGACGTTTGTAATTCTGACATGAACGACATGCAGGTCCATTGTTCTAAAATCAGATACAGGTTATATATAGTTGTTTATAGATGTCGTGTTTTGTTCATACGGGGTTTCGTTCCCTCAGCTGTGAGCAGAGGCTGAGACGGTGCTGCAGACTCGTCGTGAATCCATCTGGGGAATTAAATGTGACTCAGCAGATGTGCAGGCTTTGGGGACACATTAAGGAAAAACACATTAGAAAGAGTCTAAATGTAGAGAGTAATTTTAAGATAAATTACCTCCAAGCTCTCTGTGCTCACACTAAGAAAAACATGTACATTAGGATGTGTTTACATCCTAATGGGAGTAGTAGTGGCTTTGTAATGACGAATCCTTTGTAAAGCTCAAGGCTTATTTTTGACGTCACTTAAAACTTTTTTCCTCTTCATTGCCAAAAATGAGAACCTCACCTTTATTTCAGTTTTAATTTTCAAAAAGCAACAGAAGAGTGGTCTGCAATTCTGGACAGCAGGTCTTTTTCTTGTTTTATCACAAATTGGGTAAATTCTCAGGTGATCTCTCAGCTTGCTTTATCTTGCTCTAAAAAAAATCCAGCTGTAAGGAAATTGCAGAATTTGTCTGTGCCCTTAGTTTGACAGCAGCAGCTACAATCTGCTCTGGATTTCATTACCCTGTCTGATCGCAAAAATAATACCTGGCAAAGAGACAACACCTAAGGATAGTATGAAGAGTGGTTTATTAGATGTGGGAGCTTGTAGATCTCAGATGTGCTTATCAGCCGGCTGCCTGCTTCTTCGCGCTCTCTCTCTGTGTCTGCGTGTGTGTGAGTGTGAGTGTGTCTTCCTTTTCTCACATTGTCCAACCTCATTCCTCATGCAAAGGATGAATCATGTAGCAAAACCTGTTTGTCTACGATGCTGTTAGGCGGTGAGGGAGTCATCGTTTTCTTAGCACATATGCTTCTTCTGCTGCTCCGATGGCACTGGGGATCCCAGTCACAGTGAGGCTTGTAAGTGTCGGCGTCACAGATGTTTTCAGTTTGCCGTAAGCGCGCGCGGCGTCCCGGCACACACAGCCCTGGACATGCCGCCGTGGTCCTGCACTGTCCATTTCAGAGTCCTGGTGGCTCACCTGAGGAAAAGCCTTTGGCACTTTGGATCATGGGTACAAGAGGACAAGCACTTTCTTAAATTAAGATTTTCTTAGAGGCTTGAATTGAATTGTTTGGAAATAATCTCTATTTTTAACAATCTGAATCGTCTGAACCTGCTTAGCTAAAGTCTGTAACTTACGGAAACAAAAATGTGATATGGTGTTCAGAATCTGTATTTAAATGTAAGCCACTTAGTCACATTTTTACTGATAGTTTTGAAAAAGTATTAGTCGACCTTCAGCTTTTTCCACATCTGTCACGTTGCATATTGTTCATGTGATAAACCAATACAAAATATTGCATGATTTTAAAATGGAAGAAAATGATGCATAGTTTAAAAATTAATGAAAGTGAGATGCATTTATGTTCTACCTCCTTTACTTTGATGCCTCTAAATAAAATTCAGCACAACTAATTCATTTCAGAAGTCTGCTATTTAATAGTTGGCGTGTAATATTAGGACTTTAAAGCAGGGTTAGGTTAAAAACTAATTAAGTCTCCCAGAGCGTTCTTCTGAAAACTCACTGTTTTCAGTCCAACACCTGGAAACGAAACGAGTTTTCAGGCTTGGTTGGGAGAATGTGTTTCTCTTTAACTTTCTTCATATATTAGCACTGCTTGCATTTTCTTTTCACATAAAACCTTAAAATATAGTTTGTAGTCATAACGCCACAAATTCTGAAAAGGTTCAAGCAGTATGAACACTTGTGAAAAGAACTGTGTATTCCTTATTTAACTAACTTTTCTAATTAAAAAATTATGACATATTTGCACCGTATTTGAGGCGGGAAAACAATCCCGGCCTTCTGAATAAAAGATGACCATTGTTCCCACTGACTCCAGCTGCCCAGATGTAATATTTATGTTTCCACTCGTTTCCAGAAACACAACAAATGTTCCGACTCAGAAATGTGTTGGTGGGGATGTAGACGCGTTTAGGATCTCACTAAAACATTCACAACAAAAAGGTAAACTAGTTATGTCAATGTAAGTAGAAAGAGTGTTTCCTGTGTTTTACGCTTTAAATGAAACAAAGTTCAGTTTGTCAGTGAACTCCAGCGTGTTTTGGATGGCAGTAATAATGCTTCAAGTTCAGTAATTACATTATTCAGTTAGTATTTTCTACAAAGCTTTTGCTTTCTTTCTTTTTTTTAACAACATAGAGGCAGCACACACATTTTCAGTTTGGTAAAATGATGGATTTACTAAACTGACCTTTCTGTGGGTCATGCGGAAGGAAATTGTTTAAATTTACATAAAATAACCTTTTACTGGTTGCTAATTATTGTCTTCTGTACTTTTCAAATGTCCTGAACACTTTCTCCCACTTGTTCATCGTTGCATAATAGACGGTCTGTTGAAGATAGTCAAGTTTTTTTCCACCTTTTTTTCTCGATCCTATCACAGTTATAAAATGTACAAAAAACTAATTGAGGAAATTTCTCTTTCAAGAAATAAACCTCAGGGGGGTCAAAAATAAAAAAGGTTTTACTTTATGAAAAATAGGCACGAATGTCACATGTTCCAAGTATTTCAGCTGCTTACTGTCTGACTGTTTCATCGGAAACGTTACGCAGAGTCGTGGGATTATTTCAGCCAGATCTGTAGCTCCGGCTGAAACCAAACTCTCGGTTCGGGCAGAAATGGAGAAAACAGATTCGGTGAGCTTCAGAGGAATGTGCTCTGAATGTTATCAGTCTGGCTCCGTTAGAGGAAGCAGAAACCTGCAGCTGTTTGTTTTGCTTGATATCATGCAAAAAAAAAAGCTTGAAAAGAATCTGAAATATTTTACTGATTAGGCTGCTGATGTCTAATAAACAAGCTAAAGTTAATGAATAAACGTTTTTACTGAAGTGAATCAGTAGTAGAGCAAGGCCAGCTTCTCTCTGCGCGACTCCCAGGTCTGGGTCGGTACCGTTCTTCCTGTCCAGCTTCTCAGGGTCACAAAATCATACAATCACGAGATTTTACTTCTAATCCCTCATCTTTGCTTTACGTTTTAAGGTTTTAACATTTTAACATGAATAAACCACGTAGGAAGATCGGTGATCCTTTTCTACGCTCAGACGCTTTAGGTCATTATCCAGCTGAAAGGCTCAATAGGAACCCACCAGATTTTTTATTTTAAATAGTTTTGTTTTAGAGTTTAAAATGTTCCCAGTGGCTTTGGAAGAGAAACATGCCGACATATAAAGAACATCTGATGGTAGTCATGAGAACTTTGTGCTGTAAAAACAATAATTTTGTAATTTCTCATTCGTTTCCTCAATTCAAAGAAAACAAAAGGGTTAAATTAGAATTGAGAAAAGAATAAAAGCATTATGTGAGCCAGAACAGCTGCTTGTATTTAATTTAATGTTGCTCTGTTCTTTTTGGAAGATTACTAAATGAGCAAATATTTACGTCATTTGGAAATAAAGTCAACACAGAAAAGAGGAGCAAAGAAAATATATGCGCGTGTTCGTGTGTGTGTAAGAGTCAAAGGGATAGAGAAGTCGTACTCTCAAGAAATTTGAGCAGAGAAGATATATTTTAAATTTCAAGAAAAAAAATTAAGATAAAATACATTTGCTAATTCTTACCCTGGGGCTCTTTGTGCCATATTAAATAAACTTTTTTTTCTCCTACGGTTGGAAAAGTACAGTTTTACCACAGTGTGTCCAGAGCTGTCGCCTTCCCACTCTTCAGCTACCGCAAGCCTTTTGTTTTAGTACAGTCTTTACAGTATTGACACTTTTCGTCTGCACTTTCCTGTACAGTTCAAGACAATACAAAGGGTATAGGTCAAAGGTCAGATGGACATGGCCATTAAAGCAAGGCCCCAGCAGCAGGGTGCTGGATCAAACTGCAGGACTACTTGAGTAAAAAAAAAAAACATTGGCTTACAAGGGCACTGCAAATCTACATAAGCCATAAAAGCCATGCCACATTTACTCCGGCTGGGGCTAGTTCTCTCTTAAAGGGACATGCGCACAGTTTACAAACAGAGGAGGCAAAAAGACTTCTGGGAAAGCAGCAGGGCTGGGAAAGTCTTCAAAACTGCACCCACTAATAACATCTGTTTGCATTTTTTTTAAAGTGACTTTTGCTAACCAAAATAAATGGTTCATTTTGTACTGCTTGATAATTTTTTTTTTTAGATTATTTTTTTCTTAAACTATACTGTATGATGATTTTTTTTTTTATTTCACAAGTAACCCAATGTTCCCAACCCTGTAAAGCATTGCAGACCAGTCACATGCACATGACAGGAAATGTTCAGCTAGACACATGGCCGCTAACCTCTGACTCTGGCTGCTGGCTAAACGTCAAACCCTGCGAGGCGGAGCAGACCCGGCCGCACGTCCAGCGGAAGCACCATTTAACCAGAAATGTTGCAAAAAAGCTGGGGTTTCTTTTCCACGTTGGGCCTTGTCCTGTGCTTTGACTGCAGCTGAAAGTCGCAAACATTTCTCAGCCCCTGCGGACAGCAGAAGCTCGTCACTTTGCGTCTATGAAGTCTGCGAACGATTGACAGTGAGCAATATGTGATCCTTTTTGTTTTTTTCTTTTTACAGCTGAGAGAAATTTTCTTTTTTTAGTAGTTGTACATAATACGATTTGTTCCGCAAAAATGTGTATGCGCACAGACTGGAAGCGTAATGTTGCGGAGAACATGCAATTTGAGTATACAGCGGAGCAAAGAGCGAAGCTTCCCACGGTTTTCTTGTCATGAAACATCATCTGTCACTGTTTGTTTCGCATCTTCAAGCACGCGTCTCTTTCTTCGAGTGTGGTTTGTTTCCCAGCAGGGCGTCGATCTCAGTGATGGTCTGTGGCGTCATTTGGGATAAAATCTGGGGAGAGAGTGAAAGAAACAGGGCAGTTTGAATAGCACTCAGTAATATTGATCTTTTGCTTTAAAACACTGCGTTTATATGTGCATTGGCTTGCAGAAAACTCATGTGATTTGAACCGTTTCAAACATTGACACAATTTTTAGAAAAGTGATGTTAGCTTGTTAAATGGTTCCCAGCTAAATACATGAAATAAAGCATATCAGCCTCATTAAATAAAACAATTCGTTTCATCAGCCTCAAACCCTAATGAGTCACTAAAAGATAAATCATTAAACTACTGGTAATCATACTAAAGGGATATTTCACTAGCGAGAAATAAATGAACAAATATGAAATCCAAAAAAGACTTAAAGAGGATTTTTTGGTTGGGAATGAACGTTCAGCTTTTCTTGATAAAAGTTCTCTCTCTCTTTCTCTCTCTCTGAGGTAAACTCATGGTTAAAGCGCGTAATTTGCATTCTTCAGTCGCCCTTTTCTGTCCGGGAACTGCCTCGGGCTTCTTGCTCCAGGTTCCTTCGGGTCTCGGCCTCCATAATCACCGGCGGCTCAGGCAACCGCGGTTTACCTGAGGAGGTTACCCCGAGGCCGGAAGGCTGTCTGCTGCGTTGTAAGAAATGCGAGAAAGAAAACTTTCTCGAAAAGATTTTCGCAGAATAAAAACAGCACGGCCAAATTTTGAGCCAGTTCGGATTTGTTTGTTGACTTGACTGAGCTCTTCCTCATTACTCTTCTTTGCACTCTGACTCCCGTCTCCAGAAAGATGTAAGGAAAAATAAGCAGTCATATTTAAAAAAAAACATTTGTTCAATTCAGTACAGAGAATTCATAACATCCCCGGTTAGAGCACCGCCCTCCGGACCGGCAGGTTCCTTCAGAGTCTGAGATTTTACTCTTAGAGGAAAACGTGAAATAGATTCACATGTGTTTTTAGCATTTTATCCACTGCATTTTGGATAATCTCCAGAACAGGAATTAAAACTTATTTAGTTCGATACACAGCATGATTTTTCTCAGTTGCTTTTCTCTAATCATTTTTTACATTAGCAAAAAAGTATGTTAATTTTGCAAAACAACTCATAAAACCAGCAAAGCCCCATGGATTACCTACAAATTGAATTGTTTTCTTTTTTTGAGTTGATGTTTTTGTTTAGTTTAGGTTTTTCTTTCTGTTGCCTTTCATTTTGTTGATCTGTATATTTCCCTCTATTGTATATGATTGTTTTTTTTAATTAAATGAATATTAAACTAAAAATAGAACAATTTTCTCTATCAGTGAGCATATCAGAGCCTCAGACTGACAAGTCAGTGTTTCATTTTGAACAGATAATTTAGTCAAATTGATTAATATAATATATCAATATAATAGTGCAGCATGGAGAGATATATAGTTTTTACGCTCTGCCCAAGTCTTTTGCAGCCTCTAAAGCTTTTCCTGGATAAACAAAAAATAATGTGACAAAATGTGGAGGGTGTTCAAGTGGTATCAGCATTTTTGCGAGGCTCAGCAGAAAGAATACAGAGAAAAAAGGAGAAACATTTTACCCGGAGCGCGCCGAGGTTCTCCAGTAGCTGGTCAGTGTTAGAAACACCCAGAAGCACAGAGCTGACACCCTCACTTCGCAAACACCAGGCTGCCGAAGATAAACACAAAACCATGAGCTGCTGACTTACTTTGAAGCACTTTTACTTATTCCTTCAGTGCGCAGGATCCGAATGCCAAATTTGCAAAACCTGGCCAGAGTATGAGAAAAAGCTAAATAATGTTTGCATTTGGTGTGGGGACGATGGCACAGCTGAGAACATGCTAATGCAACTTTCCAGAGGAATATATGGAGTAGATCAGATGAGATGTCCTGATGAGGAACCTCACAGTAAACAGCTGCCAAAGATAAAATCAATTAATGAAAGTGCACTTTAAATAGATGCAGAACAAATCTTTGTCTCAACAGTTTCTGAAGATCAATGGAGGAAAAAAAATAAAAAAAATATCCTGGAAAGTTTTCAGAATCAAACATTTAAGATAAAAAAGAGAAATTTTTAAGAATGTAAGATTATGCAAAAAAAACCCAACAACAACTTATTCCGAGGTCTCACAAATTAAAATAAGAAATGCTGAGAGGTGAGGTTAGACAGCAGCTTATTGTGATCATGCTAATAACAAGTCAGTGTCTGTCATTGCAGTAGTGAGAGCGAATAGCCCCAATAACAACTGCTTACCTAATCCTGACCATGTCTAACCTGAAGAAAGGCACCTGATAGAAAATCTACCAGATTTCAGACACGACTTTCTTCTCAGTGACATGAAAGTGGCCATGTTTTATGTTGTCGTCATGAAACCAGACCCTTTGTGGTGGTACCTATGGCTAACTGAGCGGCGGTGCAGCCCAGTCTGTCTGCCAGTAGATGGAGCTCCTTGATTTTCGCCAGCTGCCTTCTGCCTTCCTCGCTGTTCACTCGCTCCTTCAGCCACTGGTATCCCTTCAGCAGAGGCAACATCGAGGAAAATCAGTGACTTTTGCATAGGCATACTGCTGAGGTGGAGAAACATAACCAGGCTTATTCTGAGCGAGAGGAGTCCCCGACGAGAGCCGCTTAAACCAAACTGACCTTCATCGCTGCTCTGGAGCACTCGGGAACGCCGTCGCTGTACTTCCCTGTGATTAATCCACAAGCGAGCGGAGACCAGGTCATCGCCCCCACACCTGAGAGAGAGCGAGAGAGAGAGAGAACAATGAAACCCAGTGCAACAAAACGAAGGCTTTGTTAAACTCATCCGAGTGGCCAAAGCTGTAGGAACGTGGACGCCTCACCGATCTTGTGGTAGAGTTCAGGAAGCTGCACCTCCACTTTGTCCCTCTGGAAATAGTGATACTCTGCCTGCTCACACACAGGTGGGATCAGGTTGAACTGACGCGCAACCGAGTACGCTTCCTGGAGGCCGAAACAGAGCCAGAATGAGCAAAGAGGACAGCTGAAAACAATGAGTTAGTATGGACTGCGGTTTTCTGAGTGTGCACCATGATCTCCATTGCGCTCCAGCGGGAGGTTCCCCAGTACATGGCCATGCCCTGGTTTATTACAAATGTCATGGCCCGAACAATCTCTGCAAAAATCACAGCATTAAGCCTGGTTATTAAAGAACACGCCTCTT
This sequence comes from Micropoecilia bifurca, assembly GCA_903067075.1. NCBI lineage: Eukaryota > Metazoa > Chordata > Actinopteri > Cyprinodontiformes > Poeciliidae > Micropoecilia > Micropoecilia bifurca. The sequence continues at coordinate 5,998 of CAEGAF010110010.1, read as the reverse complement.
GAAGTTACGCTTTATTGACAAATATGTTAGATACTAAAACTAACCTTCCATCGGACTGTTCACGTCATTTCTGTTGGCAAAAACTAAGTCCACATAATCGAGTTGGAGCCTTGATAAGGATCCTCGTAAACCTGAGAAAAACAGCAGTCAGGCATTTAGATTGATGCACTCAATTAGGCACAAATGTGTTTTAGGAAAAAGCTTTAATTTGCTGCTGATAACCACATAAGAGCACAAGCAGCAGTAATGTTCACACACCTCAGATCTTTAGTAAAACTGTTAACAATTGAAGAAAAAAAAGAGGAAGTTTTATGAAGAAAAGCTCTGAGTTGAACACTGATCTAATCATTCAAAACATTTTGAATGACATGCAAGTTGCTGCGTTTTAAAGAAGATACAGCCTCCCAGGTTTTGGAGAAGACATTTTACTTTGACTAGAATGAGCGAAAAACAGAAAAAAAAATTCAAGAGATGAAATTGCTTTCTGCAATTGTGTTTTTGCATTTAATGATGTAAAGCACTTTTAAATGCCTTGCTGCTGAAATGTGCCATACAAATAAAATGTGATTGATTGACTGAAAAGCACAAGCAGCGACATTTAGTGTATTTTGTTTATAGTTTTCTCCAACCCAGCAGCCTAGCTAGCAGCTAGCAAGATCAAAATTAATCAGTTTTGTAATACTTAAAAAACAAACACATGTTACTGTGTTTTAATTATTAAAAATACATTTTAAAAAATGTTAAGGTTTTTGTAATTCAACTAAGAAATTTAGGCAGACATGTCGCGAAAGATGCCAAGACAAGGTAGAAGGAGAATCTAATATGGAAACTGCTTTTGTGAACATTTTATGAAAAATTGCCTTTTGAAAATTAATTAGAACCTTACCAATATTTATTAGAATTTCTGCTAAGTTTTTGTATATTTTTATTGAGATTTTGGTCATTTCTCTGGTGTGGAGATCCAAGTTTTCGAGGTCGGAAGGCCACCTTCCCATCACCCTAATTTTTAGACTCTTTGCATGAGTAAAGCCATGATTCAGGCTAACCTAAAACATTAACCTTATGTCCAGTCAGAAGAAACATGTTGATTGAATTTAGAAATTAACTAGAGCCCTGCCCCTTATACAGATTATTAAAAGTCACACGTACGGTAGTTTTTATCATTCAATTTGAACAAAATCAAACTCCTTCCTACTGGAGGAAAGAAATTAATTTCCTTTCATTTGTTTAGATTATGTTTGTTTGCATCTCATAATTTACCTGTCAGTTGTTTTTCAGGCTTGACATTTTAACACGTTGACAAACTGTGCTTTATATTTCTCCTCTGCTCTTCTGTATGTTCTAATTTAAGCATAATGAAAAGACTGAGAAGAGACTCAGACTTTATTGTAGGTTAAAATACCTGAATGTTAAGAGCAGAATGTGTCTCACCTTCTATGATGTGCTTTCGGGAGAGTCCTCGCTCTGTTTCTGCTCTGAGCAGCGATAAAAACAGACAATAAGGTTACAGTATATGGAAAGTATTGAAGAAACAATTAATCCTTAGAGTTGGACTTACTGGCCTCCCCAGTAGATTTTTGTTGTGATGACAAAACTTGAGCGCCTAAAAAAGGGACACAACTGTGAGTTTACGTCTATAAACCCTAAAAAAAAAGCACATTTTAATTTGGCTTATTTCTTCTCATCAGGTGGAATAAGAAGTTTTAAAGTTCAAAGAGGAATATTCCCTCTGTTCACTATGTTGCAGTGAAACCTGGGCAACAAGGTTCTGATCTGGGAGTTTATTCATATATTGTATGATGTTTATTTAATGGTTTTATAGTTTGCATTAGGTCAAAGCTCTATAGTTTTCTAAAGTGCATACATTTCCCTTGAGATTGGGTTTAAAAGCAATGTGATGCATTTAGAGGAGGGATTATCAGCAAATGTTTAACGTGAATTAACAACAAAAACAACATTTGTAGGCATTTTACATCCATGTGAGTCAGAGAAATAAAATGATTCACATCACCTCCACCCTTTCTTTTTGATAATGTTCCCCAGGGTGATTTCCGCTCTGTGGAGAAACAAATCAGAGATTAGTCTTTTTTTCTTCTTCTTCTTCTTTTACTTTTTAAATCCTGTGCTTGCATGAAACCATTTGGAAATTCAACATATTTTTTGTACATAGATGTACACTTTTCTTGGTTTGTTTCTCACTAAAAAGAATGATAGATGTATCGATTGCTGAAAAGATGGAAGAAAAGGTAGACGATGGAGTCTGACCTTCCAGAGGCGTAGACCTCTGCCGTGTCAAACAGGTTGACTCCATTTTCAAAAGCCAGGGTCATCAGGTTCTCCGCCATCTGAGGGAACGCAAGCAATCAGGAAAGTTTGGAGACAACCGACACGTTCAGGGCAGCACATGAAAGTTGTACAAGTAGAAATAAAATCCCTACAGAAATGTGTTAGTTCTGCAAAACCCAGTGGGAGAGGAAACAGAAACCAGCAGAGCTGCACTCACCTCATCAGAGATCTGAGATCCAAATGTCACCCAGGTGCCTGAATAGCAGGAGACGGCTCGTTGGTGTGGAGGATTTTAAAGAGAGATTAATTTTTCAGTGCCTTCAAACCAACTTACCTAACCCGAGGCAGGATACACGAAGGCCGGACTTCCCCAGGTTCCTGTGAAACAAAACAGAGACAAACCACTTCATGAGCGGACATTTAGTTCTTTGATCATTTGTTTGTCTTAAAGCTAAACATAATATATCGGATGAACAACATGAAAAAAATGGAAAAAAAACTAAACATTTTTATTGCAGTGAAAAAAGTATAAAGGAAGGTGCAGAAAATTGAACATTATTTAAAATAATTATCATCAGAAAGTGAGACTGCCTGTTTAAAACCTGTGTTTTGAGCCTTCAGGCACGGCAAATTGATGGCAGAAAGCAGTAATCTTAGAGAAGCAAATGTTGTTGCCAATCAATCTGGCAAGGTTTCTACAGCCACTTCCCAAAAAAATTTTTGTATCCAGCAGTGAGAAACATTATTCACACCTGGAAACTATTCAAGACAGCTGGACAACTATCCGAAGCACAAAAACAAATCCACAGGAGAGCTGAGAAAGGAATAAATCAAGGCTTTTTTGGATTCACTCAGTCAGGGTCCAAACATTAATCAGGCTCAAATGTTGCATCTGACCTAGACAAAGTAAAACCCACGTCTTCCCTTCACAAGGAACAATTATCACTGACTGATGAACTTCACTAGATGAAAGAGACAGAAAAGAATAAAAAAAACACACACTTAAAACAATGAAAAAAAGTGATATCTGTATAATTTTCTTTAAAGGCTGGTATTGGGTATTTTCCAAGCACATAGTGCCATTTTACAGCACAATCAAGAAACTGGCAGGGTTTCTGCCAGTGTATTATAAGCCTGGCAGGTCACCAGGCTTTACTTATGCCACCAGACTAATTATTGATTATTTATTTAAGTTATTTAAAAAATGTTTGCATTTTTTAAGGTGTTCCAATAACACATAATTATCAAGTGATATTTTCAAATTTCCTGTCAATTTTAAACATGTTTTAACTCAAAAACACGACGGGACGCTGGATGAATAAATGCCCTAGAGCCCAACCATCAGGCTTAGCAAGTTTTCTGGGAAACGTTGAACTATGTTACCTTCATTTGTGTAAAAATATACATCAAATAAAACTTAAAAGAAATTTGAATCCGCAATATAACTCCTTGAAATTGGGCATCTGTCTCTTTAAGAAGCTTCAGCTCTTTCCAACACTCTTTTCATCACAACAGCGTTCCTCCATTCAGCCTTTGCCGTCATTCTGAGGAGCGTTGCACTGAGAAGTCATTCTTTATCATCTGCTGATGAGCTTAGCAGATGCGTAGCTTCACCAGGTGTTTGCTAACTGCTGCTGCCGCTAGTCTGGAGGAGCACAGGGCGGAGCTCGGTCAGAGCAAGCGTTCCTGCACCCTGAGCGGTTGCCATGGGAGATTAAAAGATCAAAGCAACAGTCCAGTCATGATTTTGATGAGGGAATAACATCACAACACCACTTAAACCTCAAAAAAGTTGATTTTACATAATACTGCACGCTTAATGTCAAAATTTAGCGATACTTTGTATCAAAGTGACAAAATGAGGAAGAGTTAAAAAGGTGTAAGAACCTTTGCATGTAATTGAATGCTATCTCTATTCTAGGCATAAACTCTTCCTCTGCAGCTAAAGTGAAAGTCTGCTCTGCCTGAGGTTAAGTTTGATACCTCTGCCTAATTAGTTTTGAATAGGCGACCTTTATGCGTTATATGTGAACAGTTGTGTGGGTCACTAAAACCACTCCGGGGGGGGGAGCTGGAGATCAGCTCCTGCTAAAAGCTTCTCTGGTCTTTACTATAAATGACCCAGAATGTCCCATAAGCTATAGAGGAGTCCATTACCCAGCTTGCCACCTCTGATTATCCAGACATCAGAGTGTTGAAGGCTTTGGCAGGGAGAAGCAGAGAGCTGCATCTCAAACAGCAGCCTGTGCAGCTGAAGTTGACGTGGGCTTCATGCTTGCTCTCCTCCTGTTCCTCCTCCTTCAAGCTCGCTCTCCCCCATCCCAATTAGCCGAGGAGCCAGCTGGAGGGACAGCAGAACCGCGGTGAAACTCATCGTCGCTCATCTTTTCATCTCCTCCCCTCCTCTGCCTGTCTGCCTGCATCCGCACACAAACGGCCAAATGCAGACAGACAGACTGTCAAAGCATTTAGACACAGCCAAACGAGTCCCGCTTTTATTGTCCTGGTCTATTTTTAAATGCTGGACGTGGAGCTATTTTTAGTCCCCTCCGCCCCCTGCATATGTGAGCGTTTGCGTGTGCAGCATTTGTCGGTGTATGTGCGCTGCTGCGCGTGTGGGTGTCAGATGCAAAGTGTTTATGCCATTGCATTAAACCACGTCAAAATACCGCGCAGGTGAAAGGCCGGGGATGACAGATGAAGGGAAATGTGTTTGTGGGCCTCGTGCGTCGCTAAATCCTTGTATGGTGGTCTGGCTCTGGTTCGTCAGGCAACAACAGCTCTGCTCCTTTCACACTGAGGGAGTTAATGTAAGCAATTGGCTTTTCTTTCAAAGCACATGTCAGATCAGTTATTTGTTCATATTTTCACTTGTTTGAAATCGGTTGTTCTGTCTTCTTTTCTTTCTTTTTTCACATAACTGTATGATGCGAGGTCTCTGTGTTTCTTTGCATGCGACTGGCCACATAGTGAGCCCAGTAAAAGAAGATTTTAAGCTAAACATTCAGTTTTTCCTGATGGACATCAGCGGATTCACTTGCTACAAGGAGTTTATTTCCGGAGGACGCGTCAGCGTCACGCCAGTCAGAATTAATGTCATATTACTTTGAGGTTTATAATTATACATCTGAAACGCTCTTATCTGTAACAGAGAACAAGTTTGTTGTAATAATAGTGTCCATAAGCTGTTTTTACTGGATATTCTCGTTACAAGTCTTGGCAAACATTTAAAACGGTTGATTTTCTTGCACAGAGCTGCCTCTAACTCATTAACATCATTATTTATTTCAAATCTGTGTTGAATTTGGAGTCAAACCCTGAGTGTTAGCATAGTTTATCTATTCCATATCCAGCTTACATGTGTGTTTAGGACCATCATCCTTTACGAACATCCTGTTGGGTCCAAGGATGTCCTGCAACTTTTAGATCCGTCTGTCCTTCTACACACCAGAGTTAAATAATGAGGTCATTATCAGGATGCTGGAGAACTTGGCTTCATCCTGAGGAGGACATTCAGACATTTGATAAATCTGTGTTGGACCAGGGACATCTTAAAGTTGCAGAACGTCGTCCCGTAAAGACTGAATGTAGTTTTTTTTTCATTACTCCATCCACTCAAAGCTACCAAAATACTGCTCACCACCAGGCTCAACAGGTAGTGCATTTGTTTTGTTTGAAATCCTTACATTAACTTCTTCAAACATATTTATAT
>CAEGAF010109999.1:0-12087 GCA_903067075.1 Micropoecilia bifurca | reverse complement strand
TATGAACACATATTTGGAAGAGCATTCATTTCCAGCTTTCTGCAAACTGAGCTAATAAAATGGCTACAATCTTGTTGACTTCTTTAAAAAAAAAAAATGTGATTGCTCCGTTACTGCTGTAGGACATGTATCCAAACATTACGTTTGGATCTGTATATTAAGTTTTCATCATGTGTTAGCTGAGAAAGTCTGCATGAAATTAAATTTTAACTCCCTGATTCTTCTTTCTAGAAATCATAGAAGTTGTAGTTTGTGCTCTCAGAAAAACAAACAGCACAGAATCAATGACATTCATCCCACTAATGTTTGTAAATCTGTTTGACACAGCAAATACCGACCATCTTCATTTCTCTGCGCAGTGCAATTTTCCGATACCCTTATCTTATTTCTAGACCTGCCGTACTTAATATCATATTTTATTTTTTTTACAAAGTAGGACCTTAAAATGAAACAGAACCTCGTCTTTGCACTGCCACAAAACGAATTACCTTCATCTTTTCATTACACACTTTATCTCGCTTCTTTTCTTTTATTTATCTATCTGGAAGAGCATTCATGTGTCCCTTTCCTTTATCCTTGGAGACGAGAACGGAGACAATGGTTCCGCCGCTGCATTTCCTCCCCATTCTGTCTCTGCCCAGCAAAACATGACGGAACAAATGAACCAATTAATTGTGCCGGTGGCTGTGCCGTCCCACGGGGCGCATCCAAAGAACTGAGACGGCCTGATTAGCTCGCAGGTAGGCCTGAGTAGAGACAGGCAGCTTAGACGACTCGAGTGAGAAAAGCTCAAATAATGTGAAGTAACATACTTAAAAAAACCCAAAGCAAAACAAAAAGAACTTTACACAGCATCTGCTTGCATTGTTTTCTCCCCTTTTGGCCTTTTTCGCTGCCGTCGAGACTGTTTTCATCTTAAATAGCCGTTTGTGTTAACTTTATCCTGCCAGTGGAAACATTCACAAGTAATTGTTTTTTTGAGTCCGAGTCAAATCTTACGTCTTAAATCTTACGTAAGTTAACATTTTCACACTGGATGCATGTGACCTAGTGCATGATTAAGGATTATTGATCCCCACAGTGTTGATGGGAATATAATATGCCCACAACACCACACTGCTGCACTGCTCTGTCATAAAAAACAGTCATTGTCCTGAAATCTAATTTAACTCATGTAGCATATTTTCTGTTTCAGGACATCTGAATGTGGAAGGTCCGTGAATCAGTTTGGAAATTTAAAAGGTTCAATTATTGCCGTCATTTAAAGTATGACTGTGCACTTATGTAAAACAAAACTGCCAGGAATGTGGTTATTTCATTTGTTAGTAGGACTACAGCTTTCCTACAGGGATACAGCAGAAATATAATCACAATAAAAACATTTTTAAAAAAGAAATAAACGTAAAAGAAGAAGTTGTTAATTTCCCAGGTCCTTACACCTCTCCTTAACACAAACTTTAAAGATTGCAATTATGTTGTTAGCGGTTCAATAGTTGCTAATCTATCCATATAAAATCACTTCTGTCATCGTCTTTAACACTTAAATGCAAGTCTAGTCTGGACTCATGTCTGAATAGAAATCACAGGCTCCCATCTGTTTCCATCTGTATCTGCAAAAGAGGCAGATCTTGAAATAAATAACACCAATGCCGCAAAAGAATTTACGGTACCTTCACGAGTGACACGCGAATATGAAGTACAAGAGCATTTGAAAAACTTTTGTAACTTTATTTCAATCGATTTCCGTGTGCTTCCAGCACACCTAGAAAGGTTTCACCTGACTTTAAACAAGAATGATCAGGTAATACCCTCAGTATTGATCTAACTTGACCCTCTAATATTAGGTGTCTTCCAGACACTCTTCCATCTTTCTGTTATCACACACTCAGTGATCGGAAATTCGTGGCCTCTCTGGGAAAGAAGGAAAGTAAAAAAAAAAAAGACCTCTTTTACAGGGTGTCATTTTACAGACAAGGTCAGATTCACCATGTGCGTTTAACGTCAAAAACTGGGCAGCGCTGGAAAATATTCTGTTTAAAACATGCTGAAGTCACAACCCGAGGGGGGTCAGTGAGGGATTTTTGAATTTAAAGATGATCTATGAGCTGCAGAGGTCATGCGTGCCACATTTTAGCTGAGCTACAAATAATATCGTGCAAAGATCCATTCTTTGGCCTTTGACTCACAACCTGCTGATAGGTGACTGTGTCACATCAGGAGTCGGGCTGCAGTCTTTCATAGTCGACGCCTTACTGCAGCAATGCTGAAATTTCATGTTTAAAGCTCCAAATCCCATTAGTAAATAATGTCAAAGGTCTGGAATAGCTAGTGCTGACTTAATCCTTTTCATAAATTAGCTTAGCAAAAAAAAAAATAGCCTTCGACTGTTTGTGATCCTGAGCAGATCAATTTTTTTTTTCTTACATACAAACAATATTTCCATACTGTACACTATGAGCACATTATAGAAAAATACTTTAAAGTGTCTGTTTTCAAAATGGGTTAAAGCACAAAAACAAACAGACAGAAAAAAAAAAAAAAGGAATTCAAAACTACTTTTGTCCACAAGGCAATTCAGCTCCAGCTTATCCCTCATGGTCAATTTGTCAGCATGTGCATGCCAGGAGGTATCCTTGAGGGTCAACACTGGTCATTGCTCTCTCTGACACTTGGAGGAAAAGAGGGCAATAGTGGAAGGTAAAGTGAGACAGAAGACGGGGGGTGGAGGGGGGCAAGAGGGAGAATGATCCTGACAAAGGCCCTGAAACAGATCTGTCCCAGTCAGCAGAGCCAGGGGAGGATGCAGCCAGGCTGTCAGCACCTCTCATTAGTCAAAGGCAGCCTCCTCGACAATGTGACACTGATTACTGAAAGCCCTGATTCAGACTTTCTCTCCCTCTCTGTGTAGCCACAAACAGCGTCAGCTAAGGCTCCATGCAAGTCTCTATTTGTACACAAAGGCAACAAAGCATGCGCGCACGCAGACACATCTACACACACACACACACACACACACACACACACACACACACACACACACACACACACACTAGGTAAATTTACCGTCTTTCCCCTGCAAAATGCTGGAATTGCATTTCATTCAATTTACAGATTTACTGTTCATCTTTAAAGGGACATAAGCCATTGTTATAAAAAAACAAGAAAAAGTAAAAGGAAGTGCAGTGAGGGGCAAGGGAGTGTCTTCCTGCTAGCTGGTGTGGCCTTAAGGAGCCTCATCTCTTCTGTTTACAGTATTATAAAAGTATTTATTCCCCACTCACACATTGGAACAACAGACTTCAATATGTTTTTGGGGAGGATTTTATGTAAAAAGTATTACATAATTATTTAATGGTAGAAAACTATATTTGATTTGGAAAAAAATTACAGCTAAGAATGTTAGAGGGGCATGGCATATTCAGACAAAATATTTAAAAAATATATTATGTATATTATTATATATTATGTAGAATGTCCCTGAAAGCTATGTCCCTGTTCCTATTGGCCAGGTAGCTTTGAAAGATGATCTGTTTGATCATTTTCAAGTTATGTTTTTGGATATATGCAAGGTCCCTGAGCCCCAAAACTTTAAAAATGGGTTTTGTAGCCCTTTCCAGACTGAAATATCTCAATGACTTTCCTTTCCGATTTGCTCCTGAATTTCTTTGGATCTCAATAAGCTGTCTAGCTTTTAAGGATCTTTGGTGTACTTCACTACTTCAGCCAGGTCCTATTTTTAAGTGTGATCTTGACTGAGAACATGTGTGGCAGTAATGAGGTTTGGGTGTGGCTACAGAGTGAACTCGGATCTAACGGGACAATTACTTTTCCACACAAGGCCTTGTAGGTTAGGATCTTTCCCCCCCTTTAGTAATAAACACATTCTTAAAAAAATGTGTTATTGTATTCTGTGTTTAATTTTGTCGTCTTTGACTAATATTCCAACTGGCTTGATGTTCTGAAACACCAGTGTGACAAATGTACAACAGAAGAGGAAATCAGGGGTCAACAGGTGGCGCATGTGAGGAGAGCTTCAAAACCCATGATCTGTCTTGATGAATTCAGTCGGCATCGGCAACGCAAGTAATTAACTTCTAATGTATGTTTATGTAGTCAGCTGAATGGAGGAACGAGCACAATTTCCCTTTACGGTTTGATCTGCAGTGACGTCTTGCACCTCCCATTTTGACGTTTTTCAGCAGTGATTCCTGAAGTTACCTAAAATGGTCTGTAAAAGTATTTTTCTCATTTCTTAATTTTTTTAAGTTTAGATGTTTTTAGCACGCTTGAGTAACTTGATCAACATCAGCTACAAGGCTGCAAATATATATATATTTTTGCCTAGTGAATGATAGGAAAATGTTGAGTTTTTAAGGACACTCCCAGACTGACCAGACAAGTATTTTGAGTTTACTTCTGTATGTGGTTCAACTTAAATCAAAAACCATAGGCTAGCTATGACACATTACGGCGTTCATTACAAGCTTATGGAAGGAAAACAAAAAAAAACACTGACTTGGTATGTTTTAGCACTACGACAGACATATTTGTTTTAAATTAACCAAATGGAAAATCGAGGCATAAATGATGTGGAGGCAAAGATGGCAGCTTTGTCTAAAAATCAAGCAACATTGTTGCTGGTATTATTCGTTTGGAAGTTGGAAAAGACATCTAAGGACTTCAAAATTAGTTCAAACAGGATGTTTCTCTACAACCCCTGTTATATTGTTCAATAATCAAAAACAAATCAACACATGACCAAAAATGCTCAGGACATTACTTTGTAACGTCGGGAATCTTAATTGTCTCAGTAACACTATCAAGTTGATAACCTCATTCTCTTTGTGCTATTTTTATAGACCTTGTGTAAATCTTTACACAGTCATCTATATTTGATGACCAGGGATTAACAAAAAGCGAAAAACTTTTTTTTTAAGGCTCCAAGTTATGCTGTGTCTTTTATTAATATTTCATCAACGAAATACATAGCATCTTGATTGTGAAGCTCAAGTTTTACATTACCGGCAGATTCCTTTTCACCTCGCCTGCATGAATTTTCTTCTGCTTATGGCGCGCTTGCCTCTGCTGTGTGATTACATGCAAATTATGCACAAAGTCTTAATAAAAATCCAACAACCACCAAGTCAAAGTATCACATTAGAAGGTTTTCTTGTAAGCAAAGCAATCAAAACTGATTATCATGTACAAGAGTGAAAAGAAAAGAAGGAGAAAAAAAAAGACTTTCATGTATGCGACAGACCATCAAATTTTCAAATATGCACTTTGGAGTGCCTTATGTGAAAAATGTTTTTATAAATTCGCAGTTAAGTATTTATCGCCTTCTCAGAACTTCCATGTTGACATCAGCAGTCAGTTCTCCCAGCACTGACAGGAATATAAATATGAAGAGCCCTCCAGGCTTCTACAAAGGGACCTTTTCATGTGGCGCCTCTGAGGGGAAGGCAGCAGGAAACACGACCCCAGAGAGAAAAGTGTCCAGTATGCCCTTCAAGCACATACACTGCTGTTTGCCTGACCAGGCCAAGGATTAAAGGGAATTTGTAGGGAGTCCTTTGCTCTCCAATTCTGACTCCTACACTGGATCTCCTAGTTTGTACCACCTGTGGACTTGCCACAGGGAATGCGGTCTGTGCGCCTTTGATTGAGCCACATGGCATTTTGACCTGGAAAGGCTCAACAGGCTCTACGTTTTTATTAGTGAACCAGCAAGCTAGCTTCCACTGAAGGCTGAGAGCATGCGGACCTGCTTGGAGTCCCCGCTTCAGCCTTCCTGACAGGAATGCTAAGTAATCTGTTGTTTGCCTGCTTTATTTATCCACTTTTAACCCCTTGACCAGCTGACGGCGTCACTTCTGTGAATACAAACACTGTTTAGCATGCTTTCATTAGAGCTTTGTTATCCCAGCTCCTGTTCAAACTGCCTGGTTGCCGATATACAGGCGGGGTGTGTTATGTGGGAGAGGCTAAAGTCCACCCTTCTCACTATGTTGGTTCTAACAAGGCCAGGACAGCAGCCAGATTGACAGCTGCCGGGGCATTTTAACAGGCTTCGTGTTAAACTGCTAAACTCCGAGGAGCCATATGAATGAGTCCCTGCCAAATCACACAGAGCACAAACCGACTGTCTTCACCGCTACAATTTTCCCTACTAACCATAAGCTTTCACGAGGAGAGAAAATACAGTCTTGGACTCTTGCAAGGATGCTATTTTTCCATACAAACAACCTCATGTTTGCACTCCTCTCCCTATCTTTTAGAGAGACTGACATTTTTTTCCCCTCTTCTCATCTTACGGTGGAATAATATTAGTGTAGTGTGCGGAACAGTTAAGATTTTTAGATACGTTTCTGTTTTACGTTTACTTACCATGGGAATGAATGGCATACGGTAAACGTCGGGCGCAAAAAATACCTTTGCGCTGTTCTTTATTCCAGAGCAAATGCTCATACAACAGACATCAGGAAAAAAACTGTTTTTTCTAACCCACATATTGTCAAAATGATGCACACAGTCTCAAAAATCTACGTAGTCACTACAAATATTTGATAAAATGTCCCATAGAGAGTTTCACCCTCAACATGCCGTCAACAACACCGAGTGGATATTTCACCTCTTCTCTGTGGCAGAACAAATAAGGTTCATTCAAACTTTTTATTTCATTAGTTGGCCAATTTTTATCTGGGTTGCGTTCAAAGCTAGACTTGTAAAAACGAGTCACTTGTTCTATGATTTGTTTCATGCAGAGGGACTGGATCTTCAAATGACTGCTTCCTGAAGATAGGGACTCTGAAGTTTTAAATTTTACACAATCACTAACTTTTGGCTGTGACGATTGTAATGCGCCGGCTCGAAGGATCTTACAGGAAATTTACAACATCTTTCACAGCAATAAAATGTCTCGCACATTCATATTGCATCAACTTTACTTGCTAAATATTTGTGCTAGTCCAACATGGACTGAGAGTCTTCGGACTTTAAGTCCAAGTAATATTTGGAGCTCTTTGCATATGTAGCACAGTTATAAAACACGTCCTAGGAATGAGCAGAACATCTTGTTAAATGGTAAGGATTTACTTTTTCTGCAAATCTAAAGAAGAAACTTTTTCAGCATGTGCCATCGAATGGCCCCTAACCTTTGTAGGGAAAGTAAATAGTTAAACTAGTTACCAAACAGGAACTATGATAACGCTGCTTTGTGCACCTCTGATGCAGCCGACCTGTCTATGTTTCAAAGCTTTTTAATATAGTCTCTTATACAATTTGATCTGATCATATTAACACAACCAACTGTTTATTGGACAACGTATTTATTATTATCTAAAACAGACATTCGAATACGTTGTTCATATTTTATCGTAAAGTTCTTATGACCATCTGAATTTCCTACATTTTTTTATGCTTTAAAACTCCATGCAACCCAGAAAGAAAAAAGCAGGTTCCTAAAAATGGGACTCCATTACTTACTGTACCTTCTAAAACCCTAGAGCCTCTTAACATCTCGCTGAACAGCTTTTGGTGCCTCTATCAATTTTCTTCTGCGGCCAGTGCATCACGGCACCAGCACCAAAGGACAACTTCTGTGAAGTATTGATGAAAATGGCATTATTTGATGCCCTGGGAGTGAACACAGATTTGAAGTGGATAAAATTTGTAGCTTTCTAGGCTTGCAAGTCCGTGGATCCATCTCCACACAGCCGTAGTTTCAAATCTGATGTCTCTTTGACCTAATAAATTTGTCTCAAACTGGGAATGTTTGACAGGTTCATCCCTGCAATACAGATATTCCAGGGAGCCTCATCCATACTACTTTTACTTTTGTTTTTGGGTTTAGACTTTTTAAAGTATTTTTTGGATGAAAAACAAATGTCTACAAAGTTAAAGAAAGCTCCTGAATTTTAGACCAACGCATATAACTACAGCACATGGGGGATTTACTTGGGCGTGAGGGAAACAACAGTGGAATTGCCAGTTCTCTTTTCTGTCACCTCCCTTTCTCTCCAAATAGAGGGGAAGTCAAAAACAGCATTTGTCGGTGCACATTACATCTCTGCTGCTATATTCCCAAATGAAAGCCCGGTATGTGGCTCCTTTCAACAGAGGATGGTAGCAGGCCCTGTTAATTGGACTTGGCTCGGTTCTCTACGAAGCTCTATTGTCAGCATAACAAACTGAGGATTACTGAGCCAGAACTGCACCGCGCTCATAGCGACATGAACTGAGCTCAGAGTGTTAAACCATTGTACTGTACACTTTAAATTGAGACATAATAGTCAAACTTAGAAAACAGAAGCAAAATAGCAGGTCCTTCTCAATCCTCGACTTCTTGAGCGTTTTGTCGCATCAACACTGCAGATTCTCACGTATTTCATAGGGATTTTATTGTATGGAACGACACGTGCCGTTTTATAAATTTCATACAATCCAGTGCAACAAATTGCCTCTAGAACTAATTCTCAAAATAATTCACCTTTGTGCCATTTGAGCTCGAATAGTTCTGTGAAGACCTCAAACTTTGGAGAACAGTAGTAAGCAGACAGCATCATGAAGACCACTGAACACACCAAACAGGACGTGGATAAAGTATTGGAGGCAGCAAAAGACTTGAGACTAGTGTGGAACTGCACGTTCCTGCAGGTCCAGGACCCTACATGGAGCAAGAAACATTATTGTCCCACAAAGGGGGAAATTCAAATAACACTGTTTTAAGTAAAGTGTTGCTACTACTACCAAGCGTAGGTTTGTCACAGAATAAGCCATGAAAATGTAACAAGGTTTTTGGGCTCTAAATTTTTTTTCAAGGTGCTGTACATCAGTAATTGTTTGGCCTCTTTGGGAAACAAACAGACAGATGAGGAGCAACAGATTTTAATTAATTCTCATATGATTACTGAGGTACTTTAAGATAAGAACATAAAACATCTCTGCTTTAATTCCACTGCATACACAGAGATGTTTACACAAGCCCGATGAAGAATTTCAGGTCTCTGGAGACGCACACAGTGGCAAAGTAATGGAGAAAAAAAAACAAAAAACTCCAATAATCACAGTTCTTAAATTTGCTTCATTCCCAAGTTGGTCAGGATTAGGCTTTAAAGTCATTTAAACAAACTAAAAATAATCTTTTCATAACACAAAACCTGTTATTTGCTTCCTAATTCTTTCCCCCCTGTCTCTATCAATTATCTCACTTTACATGTTCTCTCAGAGTGCGCAAGCCAGCCATCTCTCTGCGCGTTGGAATTGAATGCATTAACTAACAACCACTATTTAATATTAGCAAATAGCCTTTAAAGTCTAATTTCACATATATTACCTCAACATTGGTTACTTTGTCTTGCTAATCGTTAACACCTGGGTTTTAAGACTCCCGTTCACACATTGGTTTAAAAGAGCGTAAAGTTATTCCTATTGATTAATCGCTTGCATTATTCAATTGCAGTACCTCCAGCAACATAACACAATATTTATTTCACCCAGATTAAATGTAGATTTTGCACATACTGGCATATAAACAAGGCACACTCTACAAGAATACATTTTGTTTTGAAACCTTTAGTGACTTCAGCAGCATATGGAAAGCTGAAGGTTATAGATTTTTATTTTCCTTGAAACAATATTTAGCGGCAGTGCTGTTGAAATTAAATCCATTCCGATTAAGCAGTGTTGTTATGTCTTTCTCAAAGAGGTCACAACAATAGAAAATGAATTTCTCTCCTTCTGACAGAGCTTGAAGCTTTATGAGGGCTCCCCAAGGAAAATGTCTCTTCACCCTCCTGGCACATCCCGACGATTTGTCAGATCCCAATTTTGTCAGTTTACAGTAAAACCCTCGTAAAGTTAATGCTGCTATAAACTGCCATCTGCAGTTTTGGGTACTCCTATTAAAATGTATGCTAAGTCACAAATAAATAAAGCATTTATTTTTAAGAAATTATCAGTGAAGCTAAGAAGGAAAAAAAAAACATTTATTTGAGAATATTCAGTTGCAAAACAAAAAAAAAAGATTTTTTTTTTTGCGCCCCTGATTTTAACATTTTGTACAACTCCCTTCTGCCAGTGGGAACATTTTGTTTCAGCATTTGTGGTTTCCTGAAAATACCATGTGAATTGAACACGCACAAAGAACGAATCGTTAACTGTTCACGCTGCTCTCTTCTGTACTCCTCACCTCACAAGTTTTCCAGAGAATATAAGTTTGTGGATTTATTTATTTTCAAAGTCCATGAGACTTTAATCAAACGTCCCGATGTTTCAATGGGCCATGACACCAGTCATCCTAATAGAGCCTCTAACGGCATGATGCATCCTTACATATTGAGTTTATCATTTTATTTTTCACAAACATTTATTGTTTATAAGACTAATATTCCCTGTGTTTTGTAAGCCAAAATAAAATTTAAGGTTTCTTTCATACATCTTTGCAATGCTGGACAGAAAAGGGTTTTTTATGTAGTTTATTTGATTGTGAAGTAGATAATGTCAGATTTATTTATTTATTGAAACCCTGTAACCTCAAAAGCCTATGTTTTTTGAAATTCTATGTTGTTGGACTGTGTTTTTTTTTCCAATATAATCATCTTCTCTGCCTGAAGTAGTGAAATTAACTTCCGCCCTTGTCCAGCTTTATCTGTTTTCATAGAAGATGCTTTAGAGTTTTTAATTATTGCTCTAATTATAGATATGAGAAATGTTCTGTGATTAGTTACTTTCTTGTACAATAACTTTCTCCTATATGGCTGAGGTATTATAATATTAATACCTGTTTATATTAACTTGAACTTGTTCCCTTATCGTTCCTATTTTTAAAGGCAGTTGAGAACTGGACTTCTGTTTTACCCCATCTATAGTCATGCCACTCATCCAAAGATCCTTGACTGTCTGATAAACCTGAAAACATAAACTATAAATTGAAATTGCTGTACCCCTGTCCTCATATGGCATATCTACCATTTGTTTCAACACCGTAGAAAAACATGATGCCTCATAAAAATAATGCTGATTGTCCACATTTTAGTCCATTTGACATTGTCTCATACAATCCGATCACCAGATTAAACAGGTTCTCTCTAGTGTATTAACTCACACACTCAATATATGCATCAAATGTGCACCACTGCTACAGAATCAATGTGACTGTGATGCAATTATGCCTAAATAACACACAAATAACATATTTATAATTTAATGCTACAGTATTCAGGAGTTTTACTCACATCAGCATGCTAGATGCTTGAAAGTGAAAGTGATGGGATGTTCTACTTTGACTAATTTAGCCAATAATTATTTAACCACTCTAGGACATTTCCAAAGCTGTATAGCTTTGGGTCATTCTTCCCACATGGTAAGTTGATCCTTTAGTTAGAAAAATTCCTGAAATAATATGATGACATCATGCCAAAACATGTTGTACACTATGAATCCAAATGCATTATTGCACTGTACCATCCTGTACAGGAACATTCAAATTCAAGAAAAACTTTAAACTCACATTTAAAGCTTGTAACATTTTTTCTTTACATTTACAAAAGATGTAAAACAACGTGTAAGTATGTTTAAAGAGTGCTGTTTGGCACATGTGATTTTACTTGTAATTAAATTAAACGTTGGGTTTTTGTTAACTTTCTTGTGTAAGATCATACCACTCCAATAACAGAAAAGTTTATTTTACAACCAGCTACACATTTGTAACAGGAATAGTAATTGGCATGGAAGGCACTGTAAGTCCAAGGGTAACAAAAAAAAACTCATGATTTACAAGTCTGGAGGGGTGAAGTGAACATCATTAATGCCAAAACAATTGAAAAAGGTATAGCGTTCTGGGTATTTTTAGTCATGATATTAGACATGTACCTTTTATTAATGTAAATATAACTGCTGTCTGGGCCGACATGCTTCAAAATTTAATTAGAATCCTAAATAGGGGGAAATAAATGCATAACTGCTTATGTTGCTCAAGCCGAATATCTAGTTGATTTGTTATTTATTTACTAGATTCCCTCTAAATGCTGTTCACCTTGAAGCATTATTTTTCCCTCCCAAGAAGGAACTTGAACAGTTTCTTGATAT
>CAEGAF010109995.1:0-25349 GCA_903067075.1 Micropoecilia bifurca | reverse complement strand
TCAATTTCCTGTCAGGCAGCTCTGAGTGGATCAGGGTTGTCCAAACACAGCAACATACACACACAAGGTCAGAGGTCGTACAGGCTGTAGCGCGGGCATCTATGGAAAAATGCAGCTGGATATGCTGACTGGGACATAGTTATTCATGCAAAGTGGGGATTTTACTCTTACTTCCTCCCACATTTGGCACATTTCCATCTTTATTGGCTAGAAACGAATAAAACCGTTCCTAATTCATTCATTAAAGATTTTCTCTTATTTGAGAGGGAGAATTTTTTCAGCATGAGAGTGTTACACGTCTCTACTTGGAGTGACAATTGTAACAAATGATGTATTTATCTTTTGTTTGTTTTGTCTTTCCGTTGCTTTTTTTCCCTTCTTCTTCTGAAGACTTTCCGGTTTCCTGTAATGAGGAAGACTCAGTGATAGACAAAAAAGACAACCGCCGTCTTCTTCCCCAAACTCTGTCTTTATTACAAATAATTGGAATCATGAAGTTATTAACACTTCTTAAAACATTCACATTCCTGTGCCTCTGCTGCTACCAAAAAAAACACACAACCTTCACGTGAGTAAAAACGATCAACTCCCACCGATCAATTCACAGCGCAGATATGTACATTTAGAAAGAAACATTTCTCAAATAAGATGATCAATTATGTTAAATAATGAAAGATGGAGATATTACAATGAACAAAACATCAAGCTTTAATGTGTTTTGAACAACTACTGACCGACTGAATAACTACAGTTTAATTGACTACATAGCAAGGGAGAAAAAGCAACGTCTATAATAATAATAATAATAGTAATAATAAAAATAATAATAGTAATTCCCATCTAACAGATAAAATAACACAATGTATGTCAGGGCACCAATGTTTAATCGGGGAGTGAAACGGAGCTAAAAGATACATGTAGCATCTTCAGAACGGCCGTTGTAGCCAAAATGTAGCTAATCTGCCAACAAATCACCTTTTATTTAGTTTTTTTTTTTCAATGTTTCGGCACATCTATCAGATCACAAATCCTATCCATATTTACGTTGTAAAAGGAGGAACAGCCCTCACCAGCTTCACATTACTAACCTGTAATGACGAAGACGGTCAGTGATAGAAAAAAAAGACAACCGCCGTCTTCTTCCCCAAACTCTGTCGGGGCTTCTCACTTCCGGTCTTCTGGTGAGACGTTGCCCGAACCTTGGTTACTTTTTTTTCTTCCTAACAGGATATTTAGGTCAATTTAAATGTAAAGAAAAACATATATATAATAAATTGCAGTACTATTAATTTATGTGGTGGCGTATATTTTTAAACAGATTTTTCTGGACTATCAATTAAATTCTCCCACTTTATGGTGTATCACATATGCAGCAGATGCACATAAAAAATGATGCAAACATTTATATTCATGAATAAAAATAGGATGTGACTTTTACACAAATGCATTTTATTTCTTTATTTGCAACATAATTTTCAACTTAACAGTTTTTGCGACATCTTTTCTAGTTTCTATTTAAAATCAATCAGATTTAATTGCGTAGCACATTTCAGCAACAAGGAAGTTCAAAGTGCTATATATCTTAAAAACACAGAAAAATACAAAGTTGTAGAACACAGTCAGTAATTGTCAAGCGCCACCGTTGCAAATCAAAATGTTGATTAACGTTTCATTTATAATGTTTTAAAAGCAACTCTAAACCTGTGGGTTTTTAATCTTGATTTAAAGGAACTCAGTGTTTCGGCTGTTTTACAATTTTCTGGAAGTTTGTTCCAGGTTTGTGGTGCATGAAAGCAAGTGTTATATTTTAAAATTCTACATTTACCAAATTATTACTACTTCATGGTGATGAAATATTTCTGCAGCTGTTCCCGGGAAAGTTCATTTTCTGTGGCTCCAGGTTGATAAAGGAACAAGGCATTCTGGGGGATTTTGTCTTTGACAGATAATGTGGGCAGGACTGTGAGTCCTTTTAAAACACCCTCATGGTGTTTTGTGGGAATCTGCCTATGCAGTTGTACTCACAGTTTAAAACAAAATCAGATTAGATGTAGATTACGTGCTCAATGTTGAAAAAACAGTTTATGATTCTCCTATGTTTCAGCAGCAACACATGCATGTTTTAAGTGGACTAAATGAAAGGTTAAATTCTGTTTAAAAAAGCTGTCTCATATTGGTGTACAAATCATTGGATTTATGAAGATGTTTTTGCTGTGTAATGAATTTGTCTTTGTGTTTCTGCAGAACATCAATCGATTGTTCTTCCTAAATATTATAATTTCCTTTTTTTTGTTTGTTTTTTACAGAAATAAAAAAGAGAGTACTTTAGACAAGTATTTAAATATGTATAAGAATAGTATGAATGAAATGAATATGAATCTGAAAAGAGGTTTAGTTGCCTCTATTGAAGGTTGTCAGTGTAAAGATGTGTGCACTGGTTTAGGGCCGTCTGCTGCAAAGGCCTGGGGGCCTGGGCCATTTCTTATGTTGAGGGGATGGCAATTAGGACAGACTTTGTCTGGGGCCAATAGCCTAATTCATTGGCGCTGTTAACAGCCTCAGTAAAGATCAAATGCACTGCCAGCAGATCAAAGAGAGCAGCAGGCAGTTTGAAAGAGGAAGCCACAGCCTAAATTAACTAAGGCTTTCATTCTCCAAAGTCAGGTGGCTGGGGGGACAGGTATGAGAACGAGATGAAGGTAACACCTGGTCAATGTCCAGAAAAGCAGCGTCAATTAGCCTATAACTGAGGAGTGTGTGTAAATGTGTGTCTGTGCTTGCAGGAACACCTGCCATTTCACTCGAATAGGGAGGTCTACACTGCCACCTCTCTGCTCTGTGCTCTCGTACAGCTGATTGAAGATATCTGGTAAATAAGTCTGAAGTTTTATTTCATTAATAAATTGAATCTTTGATTGGCACGCAGCCTAAATGAAGAAACCAAATCATCCACTTGTTTTGTAGGCTAATAGTGCAAGCAAAAGTCCCAGTCAAATGAAGTAAAACATCCATAGATTTGGATGATTTTGTCCACGCTGACCTCAGTCATTTACTTATTTGCGTTTGGTCATGATGATACCATGGAAATGTGTGACTTGGTTTTAATGTTGCTTTGGTTTACGACTTACAGAAAGGTAGTTTTCCAATTAAGTAATTTTTGCACTTTGCTTTTAACACCGCAGTTTGTAATGATTAGAGTTTGAGCTGCTCACCCGCACATGGAGAACTGCAGCACTCTCTGAAACTGTGATAATAGTCATTGTAAAGTGAGATTGCTTGGTAAAACTTGTTTACTTGTTAAATAAATGCAAAAATGTGCAGAGCCCAGTCGATAACGACGTTTTCAAGCCACGCAAAAAAAAAACAACGAAACCACATGGCTTGTAGAAAAAGAGAGATCACTTCAGTCATAGTCTCTGATGCTGTACGTTTAAAAGTGTACATCAGGACCCCCAGGCTTCACTGTGGTGTCATAATACACTGATGACTATCATAGCAAAGCAGTGATGAGACAATGGTAACCATGCAGCTTAACGCCCACATGACCAGAAGATAAGCGATCAGAAAACGTTTTTTATGGAGTTCAGTTATTGCCTAACCTTAGCCCTCTCTTGCAAACTGTACCATAACATGTAAGATAACAGCATGACAGACAGATGCATGTAGACGACGCATCAAGAAACACACCAGACCAATGTCAAAATCTTATTTTATTATTGACAAGAGTAATTTGAAGTGATATGTATACGCTGGGTGACTTTGTCTGAGGATCGTATCTTCCAGAGCGCGTTCTTTCATGTTTCCAAACCTTTGAAATATCTTAAAATTTTACCAACCTCTAGATATTTTCTTTTGACGTTATTTAATAAATCAACACAAATTAATGAACACATATTAAGTTGATTTAAGATACTATGAAGGTTTTTCATGTCAGAGTAACGAGGGGTTGCATATGAATGGACGCCACAACTTTTGAATTTTTTTTGTTTTTTTAAAAATATTTAAAAACGGTATGTTGTTTTCATTCCTCTTCATAACTAAGGAGTTTATCACAGAAATCCCAATGAAATGCTTTGACGATGGTTGTATCGTGACAAAGTATGCATTAGTTCAAGAGATATGCATACTTTTGCAAGGCCCTGCATAAATGCAAACATGTCTGCATCTCAGGGTTAACATATACTGTAAAGCTCCATTTCTCTGCTCCGTTTCCCGCTGATGTCACTGTTCCTCGGCTCCCTCAGATGACGTCGGTGTTTACTCCATGTTTACTCCACTCCTGCCTGAGAGATATCACACAAAGCTACCACGTGGATCCAGATGCCTGGTGAGTGGATTCCACGGCCAGGTCCTCCTTTGAGGCTAATCTGTTTGGCCTCGGAAAACAATGACTGCATCATAAGTAATTTGGCCCCTTGTGTGAAGTATGGCGAGAGGTTCTGGCTTTCCCCACTCCCCGGACTTTGCCGTGCCACAAATCTTCAGACTTTGCTTCAACAAAATTTCTTGAGTTTCTCCCTTGAAAGTGATGACTTTCACATTCTGGGAATGTGCGTCATCCCGAATCCGTCTCCGGATTTCAGGATGAAGCTTCGTTTCCGGGAACGCTCGTTGCTACGTGGAGGTGGAAAAAACAACAACTTTGGAGGTGATGTACGGTAATTAACGGCCGCAGCACATTCTAGATGTCTGCGATGTCTCTGTGCTGTGTCAAGCAGAAACAGGAGGCTGGTGGGAGGTAGTTACACGTCAGGGTTACAAACACTGTGCTTCCTAGGGATGTAGCCAAACCTGATTTAGTTTTCCCTTTTAAACTACCTTGACCCCTGGCTGTACCCCACTGGGTGGGAGCTGATGGAGGAATTTATGTAGCTACTGCCAGTTTTGAATCGTGAATGTTTTGTTTCAACATCCTAAAGATTTTGACATGAGTTATGAATTTCAGGCATCTCTCCATTTATGCTAGATGCTAGAACTTACAGAACCCACCCAACCTGTTGACTTGGTGCCGAAGTAAAGGGATCAAACTGTTTTCTTTGAGTATGAATAAGGCTCAGAATTCCCAGAATTACTTCATGTCTGTTTCATTACCCATAGTTGTTACACCAACTACAGATTTTATACAACTTCAAACTCTAATTATCAGTTTTTAGCCGATTCAGATTTTTTTCCACCTGCTGCATGAGTTGAAATATAATCCGTCTTAACAGTGAAATGTTTCAGTAAATTATTTTTTTTTTTCCTAAAGAAGACCCTAAAGTTACAGAGCTGTATTTCTGCATCATTGAAAAGGATCAATCAATTTAAAAAAAACAAAAACGGATAATCCTATTTCTTTTTTCCCAAGATGACTTGTAGCTCAGTAATTTCCATCCATTACCCAAACCCGCTTGTCTTGATGGGGTTGTGGAGACAGTGTGGGGTCCTGGACTCCACCACTCATCAGGGGAGAGGAACTGTGCGCCATGGACGGGTTGCCAGTTCAGCACAGGAGACTGAAAGCAAAAAGACCCGTGGCCAGGATTCGAGAAAATTGTGTCATGGGAGAAAGAAAAAAAGTTAAAGTTAAACTTGTAAACTACGGAGGCTAACAAAAGTGACCAAAGAGCAATGCGACTGGAATTCCTGGTGTTTATAACGTTTCTGAAAATATTTATTTTTCTTAAAATTGGTCTAATTTTTCTAAAAAATTTCATTCCTTTTTCTGACATTTGACTTGTTCAAAATAAATAAAGATTTCATCTCATTTCAAACCTTATAAATTATAATCTGCGTTGACTAAAGCTCGGAGGTCCTGTTGCTCAGCTGACTCAATCTGGGCGCCATACAAAGTTTTAACTTGATAGACTCAGCATATTGATTAACTTACTTAAGAAAGCAACAGTGATTTGAACATTGGAAACTCTAAATATGTCTGTGTATATTCTCTGTAGTGTGTAGACTGTTCCGTTGAGACTTTACGTTGAGATTTTCAAATAGTTTCCTAGTACAACAGGACTCATCAAAAGGATAAAACAAAGCAGCTCTGTTTAAAAGTAACAGCCTGGACGAAACACAATTTATTTTTTTACTTCATGTTCAAACACCTACTGCCTGGTTCGCATGGCAAGATTTAAAAATTCTCAGCCAATTTTCAAAACCGGACAGACCCACATATGACGCTAGAAAAATATCATAGATATGCCACGTTTGGTCCTGTGCTGTGTACAGCCACACAGTAAATAAAACACCTCACACACCAACAGACGTCATTTATGGTCATTCGGATGTTGCACAGGAAATCTCGTAAAACTTCTCGAGATCAAACGTGAGTTCAGAGTAAAACAGACATTGCTTTCTGATATTATTAACCTTTTACTCTCTCTCACCTCCAGTGCAGCGTGTGGAACAGTAAAACTGATGAAGGCTCATGTGACATTCCCCAAACATCTGCTGGTGTAGTACTAGATGGATGGGAGGAGACTACCACCTCCAATCAGTCAGGAAGAATGATTATTAGACTAAAGATGTGCAGAAAAAAGGGGGGAGTCCTGCACTTCCTCCTCAGACTCGCTGCTCTGGGAGCATATCAACATATTTCATTTCATGCATCTGCACAAACCAGATCTTTATGCAACCGACAGATTGGGGAGAATAAATTAAATCATTAACAGCTGCCCAGTCTGGGAACCTGATAAATGTTAGAGATAGAGGGAGTGGGGTATAGAGGAGCCAAGCTAATTATCAACTAATTAGGCATTCACAAGTTGAATTGGAATGGGACTTGGACTGCGGTTGGTTGGAGGAGTTTTGAGCGAGGCTGGGGCTGTAACTCTCTGGATCCGACAGTCAACAGTATGCAGTGCAGAGCAGGAGTGGAAAGGTTGTCGGGGCATGATAATCACAGCTCCATAACCCTGTGAACAACTTCAAAGTGGAGCATGCAGCATGCAGGGTGCATATCAAGTGAACAGTGCGGAATAGGAGCCACACTCCGGTGTTGCAGAGATCAACTAACAGGTTTCAGATAAGAAAAAATTAATTTGGGATGTTTTTTTTTCTTTGTTCTTTAGGAAATGAACAGCCTCACTTGGAGGAAGTTTAAACTGTAGTCCCCTTAAATAGTAGATATTTCTGGTGAACTAGATAACGCTGTAGAAAGCGCGATGTTCGGCAGACTGGGATGGGAATCGTTTCTCCCCTCTTTCTCTCAGAGCCTCTTTTGTTTCTGACGCTTTTTCCCCCTCTTCTGTTTCAGTTTAAGGTTTCTGTTTCCCCATGCAAATGAGAGAAGCCACATTGATTTGGCCTTCAGTTTTATGTTCCTATGGCAACAACATAACTACAAAGAGTTTAAAGCACAGCACTTTTATCCGCGTGTCCTTCTGATCATCACAGGAAATTAGCATACCAGGAAACAGGAGAGCTTGCAGAGGAAAGCGATTGTGCTTTGGGAAGGCCAAGCTGGCTGCCCGATCAAAAAACAACACCGAGTTGTTATATATATATATATATATTTATACATTAGGGGACTTAGCAAGTGTGGAAAATGGGGAAAAACAGGAACAATCATATGGAAATTATGATCCAACAAAGTAAAACAGCAGGTTCATATTTTCCTTTTCATGCTGTCAACACATATACACATCACTATTTCTAAAGATTGTCCCAATCAATTGGAATGTCAGTGATTTATTTCAGTAATTCAGTTCAAAAGGTCAACATAAGTAATTGTACTGGTTAACAAAACAGAGATCGGTCCGTTCAATGATTTAATCATGATTAATACAGGTTACATCTAATGAAAAGAGAGAATGAATGTAAAATGTATTGCTAAAGCAGAAATACCAGTCCACTGACAAGTATGTTCATGTACATTATCTACAGCTTAGAATATTTGTTCAGATGAGGTTCGTTTCTCAATTTAACACCAGCTTTAATCAACATACTTTTGATTAGGCTCACATTTCGGTACTAAATGTCATGATACGGTGTGGTTGTGGTGGTGAGAAGACGCTGAGACCCAGGTATGTTGATGATGATGGATGATTTATTAAAGGCAGCTCTACAGTCCACAACACAGGCAGCACGGCAGAAACAAGCACGCAGCTAATACCGGCAGCTCTGTCAACAAAGACTGAGAACGAGCTAGGCTAGCCAGGACTTAACCAGTTCAACTGGCCAGCCGACAGACAAAGATACATACGACACTGACATGTTTGACGAGGACCCAACGAGGAACACTGACAACAGGTGGAAGTAAATACACACAGGGTAATCAGGGGAATGAGACACACCTGGGAAACAATTAACGGGGAAGACGCAGACAGAGATTCACAGGGAACAGGACTACACAGAAAACTCAAAAATAAATACACAAAACCACGGATCACGACACTAAAAGTTTTATTGGTCTGATAAATTATTCTAATATTACCAGTAATAAATAGGTTTTGTTAGTCATAAGCATTGTAATTAACAGAAATAAAGGCTAGAAAATATCGTTCTCTGTGTTAGAATCTGAATAAAATGTTTCAGTTAATGAACCGAGTTACCAAAATTGAAGTTTCTTGAATGTGTGTGTAGTATATAGTATGCACTAAATACTTGGTTTGGCCTCCCCTTGTATGGCTACTATAGGTGACCAGACTGATCTAAAATCGTAATACCAAATATATACAATTATTTAGCTGAATATTTCCTCTAGAAGTTTTATTTTATTTTTGCTTTGTAGTTCTTCAACCCTACTTCAAAAAAGATTTTATTTTTATTTGCTCTCAAATGACAATCATTTGCATTTTGTTTACTTAGGGAAGAAAATGCACAACATGTAACATGTTGTTTATCATGTTACTAAAGCATTTTGTAGACAGATAAACATTGTCCGAATTCTGCCCCAGGTTTAAAAAAAAAAAGTTTCAAATGAAAAACCACAAGAACACCTAAGGATGAGAAGTTTAATTACACAAAACATAAATAAAAAGTAGTATAACTTACCCCCATTTTTAGCTTTTGTTTAACATCTTCCAGAACCATTTTGTTGCTTGTTGCAACCACAGGGTGAGTCAAGTGGAAATCTTCTTGGATGCGTGATTGATGGGAGCGGAGTTGGGCAAGGCCACATGCGCATTAGTTGTGCAGATAGAACTTCAGACTGTGTTATTGCTGGTGATATAAAAACTTTTCGTCTGCATCTGTGATGTGGTCTGCAGGGTCAAGTGGAGGGAGAATCGAAAGGCAGACGCCAGAGATCAACCTGAAATTACACATCAGCTGGATGTGGAGACGGAGCTAAATAAACACTTAAAAAGGAAAAAAAAAGCCTCCAAAAACCCCCCACTTCTTTAATGTCATCACATACAGAAATGTGAGAGCTGCACGTCAGTGTCAAAGCTTTGAATAGTTGTCTTGTTTATCGTGTCCTGAGATGCAGAAACAAATGATGACTGCAGGCTGAGTTTGGAAAACATGGGATGGAGCTAAAGAAAAAAATGTTTCGCAATGTGCATTCAACATGCAAAGCAACATCAATAAATAAAATCTTCATACTGAGGGACTGGCAGCAGGTACATTAGTCAGATGTCATTATTGTTTCCCAGTTTTGTTTGCTGTGTTAGGTGGTTAGCTAACTCACGGAGTCTGTCTGCCTGAAGGCTACCCAGCATGCAATTCTGAAACAAAGAAGGCCTGTTTTGATTTCTACACAGCGTGACCTTTTTTGATTGGGTGAGATTGGCTGGCATGGAAATCAATACTATGCTGTGTATTTGATGGAGCCTTATCTCTTCTCCACACTGTCTGCAGGTAGAGAGGCAAGGGAGGGATTGTATGGGGTTTTTTGTTTGTTTTTTTGGTTGTGTGTGTTTGCGTGTGTGTGTGAGGGTATAAATGCACCTAAACAAATGTTCTCCCTGTGTGTGGAATATAACAATAGTTCCTCTTCTTAAAGTAATTTGCTTTGTTGCAGGAAAATAGGCAAACTGGCGGTTTGAAATGAGAACAGTTAAAATGCAAACGGATATTAACACAATGGCTTCCACTCTCCTATTCACAAAAGTTTCCTTAAAATGCTCAGTTCAGTAGAAAAGTACTGAGATTAGGCAGATTATGCTCCAACATAATTATATGTATACACTTCTGCACCTGACTAATCCTGTTCAGGATGGGGGACGGGATGGAGGGAGTGTCAGGGGTCGGCTGCGGTTGTACCTGCGGTTCTGCTCCCGGGGCGTCCAGGCTTTCTCGTGTCTGCCTCAGGTCTGTGGATGTCCACACACATTATTAAGAACATTATTAAGGACAGATAGAAGGATTGCAGGGAACACAGGAAAAAGAGCTGAAAGGCATTCTGTTCAAACTCGGTCGTCTCTTGCGTCACGCTGCGTTTTTTAAATTTTGGAATAGCTATAAAGTCAACGTGGAAGTTGTTTCAGAAGTAATCTGCTAGTCAAAATATTCACATAACTGCCTAACTAAATGCCATTCTTGAAAGTAAAAGTGGTCTCAGATATGTGTGGACTCAACCCTGTCTGTGTGGCTCCTCCAAACCTAATAACAACGGTAAGAGGAACCAGCTGTTTTCTTCCTGCACACCTCCAGAAGGGAACAGCTGAAATCATTTAAATCAAAAACAGTCACAGTTTCCACTCTGCATCATTGGCATTCCAAGTCCGCAATGCCTATCCTCGCTCAGCATGGGTAGACTTATGAAGTGGGCACACAGCAGCACAAATATGCAGACCACTGCTTGTTTGACTTAGAACCAGTAAAAGTGTTTGATGAACCTGCAATATTTCTTTACTTATTCACTTTGGTGTTACACTTTTTCCCTCCTGATTTGAGAACCTTTCTTTCTCTTTGAATTTCACTGAAACACCTCAAAATGTTGGAGCCATACAAGTAGAGAAACAGGAAGAAGACAACAGTTGTTTCTTCCTTGCAGATCTGCACTGCTTCACTAAAACAGTAGTCCATCTGTAAGGAGATTTAAAGCCATATCATTGACTATTTTTCAGCTTATTAGTGCCCATCTCTCCCCCGGTCATTAGGTGAGATGCAGCATATGCTGTGGTCACCAGTGCAGACCACAAGACACAAGACAAACTCATCGTACGAACTACTCCTCAGTTCGATCAAACAGTTGTTAACATTGCAATGGAATAGCATTGTCATGACAACTTTCTAAATGCAAAGCCCTGGAAAAAGTAGCAGCTTCTAAAAGAGACAGATGTCCAATTTCAAAGCGTCTTATTGTAAAGTCCAATTTCTTTTAAGTTGTGTTTGAAATATGCAGCATTTTTATCACAACTGAAGGCAATACGGTTACTTGATTTTCCTAGAAAATGACACTATGTTTTCCAGGGTCTGTCACTCTCACTGCGGAGATCTACTGGGATACTTTTAGAGAAGAGGAAGTCACTCCTGTCCACTGTCACCACAAGCTTGCTCAGCAGGAAGGGTTGCATTGAAATCACGGTCTTGAAGCAATCCTTTCAGCTTCAGCACATTGACAACGTCATATAATTAGCTAATGCAGCTGTTAACGACGTGTTTGTTTCCTAAACTGTCTAGTTTGTACAGAAAAGAAGACAGAGTGAAAGTATATGAGGGGTCATCCTTGACTTTTGCGCTCTCTGCAGCTGTATTTTTTCTACCGGATAAGCTTAGGCCAGCAGATGACTCCAGTTGTTCGCTCCACGTGAGGTAGAAACAGCCCATTCACACCCGGTGGTCTGCAGTCCTCTCAACTTTCATAGAAGACAAGAGGCAGGAAGTATCCACAGGGATCAACAGATGCAACAAGGGAGGGGGGCAACTGTAAACATTTGAACCTCAAAACAACACATACGGTTTTTCTTCTTATGGCTGTTTCAGAGTTGGACCAGGAATCTGATACGAGTCAATTCTAAATTAGCTGAGCAAATAATTGGGTTTAGTTTTCAAAAGACACCACTGTCACATAACTGAGAGTTTAACTGTTTAAATATCTCTTTCAGTAAATGTCTCTGTAGCGTTCTGAGTTTCTGTATGAACCACATCATTTCCAGAGGTTACAGTGTTTGTCTTATTATCCATGCAAATAGATGACTTACTTCTACCAGTCTAAATCATAGCAAAGGCTTAGAAAACACTTCATTCGGTTCAAGTAGCAATTTTAGGAAAGAATAGCTCTGACAGGTCTGATAATCACTTTAGGTGAACTTTAAAACAACAAAGCATATTTAATTTTGAGCATTTTTGAAAAAAATATGTCCAGAGGTGTGTTCTATTGGACGATATCTTCAGTCCCTGCATATTTTTTGCTTTTATATTTTTGAGTTCAATATAAATGGCTCAACACTTCATAAAAGCAAGGTAAGCAAGACACCATGAATGTAAAAGTTACAAACATAGCATATTGTAATATAATGACAAGATAATAAGGTCATCAATAAGTTTCTGCTGTAAATTTATTTGTTTTGTAAATGTTCTGTGACTTATAAGGCATGTGATTGTATTATAATTTCTTTCATAATGTCTTGCTAAACTTTATCTGGCTTTGATGTCCTTGCTTGTTGTAGCCTTTACCAAGTTATCTGCCTCTCTGTATCACATTAAAAAGAAATATATACAGCTTTATTTTTGCTTTACAGCTGTTTGACTAATAAGCTTACAGTGAGAAAGCGCTAAACTAGGTTTCGTTTTGATAATGTCATAAAAAGTAAGTTACCTCACACAGTTGAACCAAGTTCTGTAAAGCAGAGGAGCAGAGCAGTGATCTCACAGTGGAGAGAAAGAGAGCGAGGGAGAGAGGGGAACCTGCTGAATGCCAGAGTAAATAAATAAAGTGAATAAATGGCTGGATAATGTGTAGCAATTGCCGGGGTGTGCATAATCAGGGATTTGGAAGCTGCACACTCGACTGCTCATCTTCTGACTACAAAACCAGACCCAGCAGCCCCCTACCCTGCAACACCCACCACCTTCCCCGTTTCTCTTGCTCACCCTCTCCAGACGGCGATAATCTGTTCCACTACACTTGCCATGAAATGAGCGATGCAGAACTCGTAATGCGCTGGACAGGCAAAGCCCAGCAGATAACAAAGCCCCTCCCTTCCCCTTTTCTCTCAGCCCCCCGTCCTTCCGCCTCAGCCGCGCTCTGCCATTACCAGCCCTCATCCACTAGTAAATCAAGGCTGTTCAGCTGTAAACAAGTGGAGGCAGATTTGGTCCATGAGAAGGGGAGATGTTTTCCTTCCCCAGCTTTTCATCCGATTTGTAATATCTGTGGCGAGCAGTCTCATCGCTTTCTGCTTGCATCACATTTTCGTGACCTTTGCCGTCAGACACATAATGTGTTGCGGCTGTTGGGGGCGGGGGAGGGGGGGCGGTTTCGTTCTTATCGCCGTTTGTAGCTGTGATTGCCATTGGGTGAATGAGTCCATTCATATATGTATACATCTGTGAGCCTTAATACAAAAGACTTACAGAATACACAGTGGTAGTATAATCTCTTGGGGTGGAAAAACGAAAGATGTTTTGAAGTCAACAAACAAAGTAATTTTTTTCCCCCCAGTTTTTCAGGGTTTATTTTTTCTGTGCATGAATTGTTTTTCATCTCATCTCTTTATTCTTTTTTTTCCGTAGCTGCTTTTGGGCTGGCTTTCATTGAAATGTCATGGCATCTTTATGAGTTCACACTGAAGGAATCTTGCTCCCTTAGCAGATTCCATATGTTCATGTGCTTCCCTTTAAACCAAATCATTTTCATGTTAAGTCTCATCATCACCTGAGATCCTGCTTTTGACAAGTAGCCTCATACCCGACAGCAGCCGAAATAAAAGTACAGAATTAAAACAACAATGTAATTCATTATATAAGACCATATATCCATACATATGTATGGATATATTAAATAGAGTTTCTTATTTCAACTCTGTAGTTGTGCTTAGCTTGTACATGTCCTCCATACATGATGATTTAAATATTGATTCAGTCATTTAATTAGTCAAAGACCGACAATTTAACACCTTCATTTCCCTTAATCCTGATGATTTTCTGCTAACAACCAATACAAATATGACATTTAAAAACAAAATATTACTTCAAACAGGCCAACTCCAAACAGGCCGCCATGTGCCTATTTTGTCTTTTTTAGTACAATTAATGTAAAGGGTGATACTTTTCAAACCACTACTTGGTAGCTTTGACATTATACATTAGTCATCTGAACCATAATGGTGGGTCAACCTTGTAATCCATGTCTGTGGTGTTAAATCAATCCACGGCCGAGAAAGCTAAATCTAATTAATTTAGCTTTTAGTCAAGCAGTATAACAATGCAAGGAAGTGCAGATTTTTACGTTTGAGAGACATGTATTTTGTAAGCTTACAGGTTATTATGAGTTCTTTCTGTAAACAGGACATTTGTCCTGTTGAAAAACATTAGTCCATTGTGATGAGGGTAGCTTTCAGTTATGCACTTAAAAAAACAAAAACAAAGACTACCATTTGTGGTTCCCAGATCTCCATTGTCTGTGTCTTTTTAATAAACATCAAATATCTTTCCTGTCACTGATATTTTATGGACTTGATTTGTATGCAAAACTTGACAATCAATTGAATTATTTTTGTGGCACTGTGGCTGAAATTATGAAAGCTGGTTTGCTAGCAATATGAGCCACGTGCTATCGATTATTGTGCAAACTGTCGACATTTGTGCTAAATCCTTGGCAAAGCACTCTGCTTGAAGACAGGAGAAGTTAAAATGTGTTGTGAATTTTGAACACATCTTTTAAGTTTAAAAAAAAACTGAGCCCAATGAGGAAAGCTGCAAATAAACTGCAGTTTTTAAAGGAATTATTCTCTTCTCTGAAATATTTTAAGCCATTCAGGTATTTTTATGCAAAATCTAGAAAAATATACTAATGATGGCAAAGATTATATTCATCTCTGTGAGTTACTCTTGACCGTTGATGGGGACCTCCCCGGCAGGAGGTTTGACAGTAAACAGCAAACAGCACCGGCTGTGATCGATAGGCTCTGGGCCCCAGTCTTCCCAACTGCCTTGTGGTTTTGAAGGCTTGGAAAATCCGCCACGAAGCAAGGGCCCTCCCATCTCGTCTCAACCAAACATTGCCCGGGTGGCTCTCACTCCCATGCTCCTTGCTCACTGGAATGCCGGCACGCTGAGGATGACAGGGTTTCCTAAGATCCGACCAGGACCTCTCTAATTTGGGAATCCAGTCCTGCCACTTCCCCTGACCAGAAACCAGTTTAAATTGGTAGCCACGTAGAGGCTGGCATTCCCCTTTTCCTCTGTTTTAATGGTCTGTTCATTTCTGTGGCTCTTTTATTTCTATCTGTCTCTCCCCATCTCTGCCTTGGCTGACAGAGAAAGCAAATTTATTTCCGGTCTGAATTATTGGCCATAACCTTCAAGCAAAGACCTCATGTGCACTCAGAAAACCCCACCATCAGATTAATGCCTCTCCAACCACACAGGCATTATCAGTGACAGGTACAGCACAACTGCAGTGTTAGCGCTCTCCAAGCTGTGTGTGTGTGTGTGTGTGTGTGTGTGTGTGTGTGTGTGTGTGTGTGTGTGTGTGTGTGTGTGTGTGTGTGTGTTTGTGTACAAGCAGGTTGTTCCAACCAGTGTGTACGCTAAAGAGTGACAGACCACCCACCTGCTCTGGCTCTTCCAATTGATGTCAGTTTGGCATCAGTGGGAGGGCAGCTAATGGGATTTCACTATCAGCACTTCAGTGTAGCCAGCATGTCAGCTCTCCCTCCTCCGTAGCGCTTCTCACAGTCATGCAAGGTAAAACAGCTTGGCTTGGGTTCACTGAGACATAGAAAGTAGCAGATGTTGTGCAGAATGTAATGAACACTGGAGAACATGCACAGCAAAGCAAATTGTGAGTCAGAAGTTAAGGGCATGGTGGTTAAGTAGGTAGGTGGAATTTTTTGAAGTGTGTTACGAAGATGCAAGTAGTTAATTTTGTAAATAACTTTTAAAAGCTAACTTTCGGAGCATCTTAGCATTCTAAGTTGGTTGGTCCTGAAGGGTGAAGTCAAAAGCCAAACCAGGAATGGTCAAAACCAAAAAGTGGACTCAGATTATTGCTCCTTGGTTGGTTCTTATGTTGATTTTAATGGTCTATATAAATTATTCTGAGCAGCCTCAGAGC
Source organism: Micropoecilia bifurca (assembly GCA_903067075.1). NCBI lineage: Eukaryota > Metazoa > Chordata > Actinopteri > Cyprinodontiformes > Poeciliidae > Micropoecilia > Micropoecilia bifurca. The sequence continues at coordinate 9,199 of CAEGAF010109995.1, read as the reverse complement.
CAGGGACCTAAAAAGGCTCAAAAGCCCAATAAAGAAGAGACTGGTTCTGTTCTGGGGATGACTGTGGAACCTCTGGAGATGATTATGCAAAAAACAGATTCTTCATAGGATCAAGAAAATTATGGACAACCCTCACCATCCTCTTCATGAGACTGTCTTGGGAAAGCAGAGCATCTTCAGTCAGAGGCTTCTTCAGATTCAGTGCATTACAAACTGCTACAGGAGATCACCAACTTCAGTAACTCTGAATTAAATAATTTGAACAACATTTAATTTCCCTTTGGGGGAATTTGAATTGAATTTAAATACATGAATACACAATACAAGTGTTCATAATATTAAAGAAAAAAGAAAAAGACTACAGTAAGCTACTCCTATTAAGTTTTTTTTTCCCAAACCGTTAGTTGAAGTACATGTAACACAGTAAATGTAACTAGTTACTACCTACCTCTGGTAACTACTCCTCACCATCTGATATCAGTCTTATGAGAACAGCTTTGATTACACCAGCTTTTGGCATGAACTGATGGTGAAGTGCTCCACAAGAACAATCTATACCGACAGACGACAATCAGAGATAGTTGGCATTATCAGCCGACTGTACAGGGGAAGTCATCTAAAGCTGCCACAGTCGCTCAGAGTTGTGCCACAGCATCTGCTGAGGTTTTGTGAGGAGTGTTAAAGGAAGTGCAGCAGCTGAAGGAGCTGGAAGACACGAGCACCTCATTATAGCATACAGCCATTATTCCCTCATCCAGCTCTGTCATAACAACATCACACTATTTAAGTCTTGCCTCACCCTTGCCTACCGCCTTCTAAGCTGCCTATATTTCTCCATTACTTTGTCGTTTAGAGTTCACCACTGTTCTCTGCAGACTCACAGTTAGCATGGTGGCAGCTTTATACTCTTCTCTTTTTAAACTTTTGGCTTTTTTCTTCTTCTTCTTCCTTGTGTTTTGCTCACACCAGAGATCTAAAGAGGGGCCTTTTGTGTCTGACTTTGCCCCATAGGCAGTTCTCTTGCAAAGCAGATTAATAATTACAGAGTACACAAAACAATTTCAACATCTTTGATGTCAAACATGAGAGAAACCAAAAATTACAAAGGGAAAAAAGTATGACGCAGAGAAGCCTTGAAAGATGGTCTTTTTTTTCTGTCTTGGCTGTATTTCCTGTTATTGTTGCTTTCTTCTGTTTCTTAGTGCATTAAAACCATTAAGCTGGACTTGAAAGAGATGGAGGCGACGGCAACCCCAGGAGGGCCACATTTGAGAAGTGCTACGGCGACTCGTCTGTGTGACACGTTCACAAAAGATGACAAGTAGCTACGTTACAAAGGATTCAGTCTGTCTGTTTTATACTTTCGACACATCAGTTAGCAGTTGTTTGCTTGGAGCCATAGAAAGAGAAGTGGAAGCCATCCCAAACGCAGGAGCCGTCACAACCAGGAATTATGATTACGGGCTCTAATTGAAAGGTTGAGTGTACTGTTGTGTCGTCCTTTCCTTTACTATCAAACTCTTTTAACTTGAATAAGTTGTGACTCACTGGAGCCAGAACTCGCTCTCTTCTGTTTAATGTTTTGTCCAGTCAGTGATCAGACTTTTGATTTGGTTGCACTAACATTTAATGAGACTAATCAGAGTAAAGGTGGAACTGTGGTTTATCATGAAGCTACAAAAAAAGTCACAGAGCAAGCTGATTTGTTATAAACATAAATAGCCATTTTTATAACTCAAAAATGGGCATTTACCAAATTTTTGTGGGGCAATAATATTGATACAATAGTCCTTGTGGGTTATGGCATTTCATTTTTTGACATTATGTTCAAAGATTAATTTTGAAGAAATTTAAAATATCTAGACATAGTGTCTCCATGCATTCATAGCGGTAAAACATGTCCTTTTGAAGAAAAAAAAAAGGAAAAGCCTGTGCGCTCTTGGAATAAAGCATGCAGTACTCAGACATTCTAGAGACACATGAGTCAATTTGACAGGTGTCAGTGTGGATGTGTTTTTGTAAGGAAAAATAAATCTGGATAGTGAGCTGAACTGCAACAAGGAACTGAGATGTCAAAGCTGAAATAACACCCATCAGAAGCTCTACTGTGCTCAGATTTTGACAGTGAGCTCCCTGTGAAAAATAACGTAAGTAAAATGTATGGCAAAGCCAAAGATACAGTTGCCTTTTGACGATTTTGAAGTTTTTTTATTGTTCTGTTTGTGTTATTGTATGAAATTTTAATAGGAGAGGATCCTTTCACATTGTGTTCCCCTGATTATTAAAGGCAAAAAGGTTTGATATTGGACCACCCAATGTTCTAAAGTAGTTATACAAATTATAATTTTTATTCATCAAATGCTTTTATCAGGCATTTTCCTGATTTTGGGATTTTTTTTTCCTTTTTCTGAAATCTAAGTTTGTATTTGCCACGCTGTAATAACGTTTTAATTTTTCTACAGTTTTCATTTATATTTTTGTATACTTTCGCTGCACCTGTTTTATGGCATTCAGAAATGAAATCAAATAAAAGGTAATAAAACATCCAGTGGTGAAAGGTAGCATTAACTTGTCTTCCAGTAGTGTTGCTTGGATATACTGGTGACAAAAAAGGAAACATACAAGCAGTATTAGTCACGCTTTGATTTTAGACTCTTCTGAATGCAGTAACACTGCCAGGTTGCCATAATTGGTTAAAAAAAAGTATCTTGTGATTGTAAAATTTCTGGTTTTCCCACAACACAATCCTGATATCTAAGATTAGAGACCTGAGACGGACAAGTGGATAATCAATGTAAAGATGCTTGAAATATTCTTCTTGTATTTACAGCAGAAAGTCAATCCAGCAAGAAATGCGTGATGGTCTAATTCAAAATCACTTTCTTACTTAAAAAGCAAAAGACCTTAATAGCTGTAATGCAGAAACAAACGAACAGCAACACGGCTGCAGCTGCAGCATGCTAGTTCTCTCACAAGTCGGTTCAGATTCACTAACGGAGCCGAGGTTGGGATTGACCATGAATTTAAACCAGTCATTCCCTCCGCACTTGGCTGAAAGTAGGAATGTTCACTCTCACCCAACACCTTTTCCCCCATGGGGCTTTTTTCCAGATTGATAAGGAGGAGACAGCAAGGGCTGCTTTAATAACTTTCCATCCCTTGTGGCAAAAATGTGAAATTTATAGAGAAATCAATCTCAGTCATTAGGAAATCATAAACACTTTGATCATTTTGCCACCACATCTGGTGATATAGAGAGGTAATGCAGCCAAATCTGATTGAGCAATTGTCTGTGTAGACTTTCCACATTTAATCGTTTAAAATATAGAATAATTTCTGGTTTTTGCGACTGTCTTTTCCACATTTCTGGGGGGGCTGAAGGCGGGAAAGGGGGTTTTGCACAAACACATGATTGTTTTTGTCTGATCAGATGAAATTGCAAACATCCCCACATAATAATTTCAAAAGGCATCCTGTTTTGGAAAACACTGCACTGCAAAGGAAACTGAGCGATGGCAACAACAACATGTTCCCCACATGGTCCTGCTTTTCCCATCAGCATTTTCTTTGTAGATCAGATCCAGACCCCTGCTCTCTTTATGAGATCATGAAGTAAATGTCATTTAGGTGTTGATGGTAAAATGGGAATATTTGCTCTCATTTGAAGTGCTTGTGCATATCAAATGTCCCTGGTCCTCATTAGTTGGTGTCCTTATTAAGAGTCTCCTTGCCATACCCCCGGAGAAGCCTGGCGAGCCGCCCCCCCTCATCCCCCCGTGTCTCCCACTCTTTCCTTGTATTTCTCCGACGTGCCCTTTGAACTTCCCTCAGTCTCTAGCCTCACTTCAAAGCTTTGATAGAAGCTTCCTCCTTCCTCTTCTCAAGGTGAAGTACCGGGTACATCTGCAAGTGCGTGCTTTCAAGGCTGAAATGGCCAAACCATGTGTTTGGATCCATTCTTAACTGTTACCTTTCTTCATTATTGTGATGGAAGCGATTATGTTTTTTACTTAAAGGTATGTGTTGTGTAGCCCTCTCATCTCATTGTTCTGTTCTGCAGTCTGGAAAGCCTGGAGCCTTTTTAAAAAGACAGAAGCAAAAGTGATTCTTTCTTTATTCCTTCAACAACGGTTCGGCTGACATACTGAGATTCGCAGTAAAACATTTTTTTTTTTACACTTGCTGTTGTCGACTGTGCTCCTATTGTTATTTAAAAACTTTATCAACTTCTGTAAATTTATGAGAAACTGAAAGTATTCCTAGGGACATGAATTCCCCCCCAATAACATAAGCCTGGCCTGTTTTATTTTCCTGTCTAATTATTTTTTCTGTGTATGTTGTCGCCTCTGAAGTAAGAATGGACGCCTGTTGACCAAGATGTCCAGTTATTCTCATGGACTGACTCTCTCTTTCTGCTGCTAAAGAATCCATCCACATGCTGTACAGCTGAACGACAATGTGGAGAAGTCTCATTTCTTCTCTCCTAGCATTTACTTTGATAGCAAAGTGTATCTGCAGCGGCTCTGGGTTACATGTAAGTGAGCATTTCCCCTGAACACATAAACGGACCTTTGCCAGGATGTTTTTTTTTTCTAACAGTCCATTACTGGGGTGAATCTGGGTTATGAAAAATACTGCACTGTGGTGGAAATGCAAAGAAGCCACGTCTTTCTTTCAAATGTTTGTCTTATTGGGCAAAATCAATAACGAAATCATGTGAAAGAGCCAAGAAAGCCTGGTGTGTTAATCAGCTGTGAGGTACCTGGAAAAGATTCAGATCTACTGAGTAAACAGGCTGAATTAAAAACAAAGTTTACCATTTCAAAACATGGTAAACTGCTGTTTTAACATGTGGCAGCTTCTTTATGACTTCAACCAGCATGTTTTGAAAAAAAATAAATAAAAATACAATAAAACCACTATTAATTCAGAAACATATTCTTTTTTTCTTTGTCTCTGATCTGCTTGTTTCCAATTTCCTCGTGGCACATCGATTTTTTACCACTGCTGGCTAACGATCAATGTAAGAGCAGTAAGATTGCATTATTGTATCAAAATCTGATTTTGTCAGACGGTGGTTATTTATGTTGCTTCGGTTGTCAACATCCAAAAGCTGCACCGCACCCTTTAAGTTTCTCTTCTGACTGTTGCACAGTTTGATCAACGTCAATATGTTTAGCCACATGTCATCCTTTGATGGAAAAATCTTGTCATAAAAAAATGACAAAATGAAATAATTTTTTTAGCTCAGTCTTGCTAGTTGAGTTGCATTTTTGTTACAAATTTTTTGTGCTTAGTTAATTATTCTCTGAATCCGATTTGTTTTCCCGGTTTCCCTTTTCACGTTTACTTCTCCTCACTCCCTTGTGCTACACTATCTCTTTCTTCCCCAGCCTGCTCTATCAGAGTAGATGTTAAGCAGATTTCTGCTTAACTTCAAATACAAAGGCTTAGAATCTTGTCAATATATTTGGCCTCCCATGTAGCTGCAGTATGTAGCTACATGGGAGGCCAAATTTTAAACTACGTAAATAAAACCTATAGTTTTAAGTGGGTTTAATTCTAAAGTAAATAAATTGGCTGTTTGTTGTCTGCAGGAGCTTTTGCCTCTGTCTGATGGGAGTCCCTGTCACGTGGGAGATGTGCACACTGAAATGAGGCTAGATTATGGTGGAGATTTACTAATTTATATAAAAACGTCCTCAGACAAAGTACATCCCATGATACAGCCTATTTGTCCTAGCTAATGTTTATATTAGAAAGTCTAAAGCAAATATGAAAACAAGTGTGTTTATACACTGCAGCTTATAACCACCTCTCTGCCAGATGCAGGCTACAAAACAAACCCCCAAACTTTCATCCCTCCACCAACATATTTGACATTCTGGCTCAAATTCTTCATTTTATTTAACCTAAAAGTTTGATTTTTACAACAACTGAAACAAATAATAAAACAATGTAGAATGAGTCTCAAATTTCATAATGAATATAAAGTATGTTTTTATTTATACTTCATTAAAAAAAATTTACAGCAAAAATGATTTATAACCTTTTAAATAAGCAGTGAAAAAACCTTTGACCTACGGAAATCAAACCCTTTGTATCATTTCTGAGCAGCTTTTTGTTTGCTTCCACTGATATGGTGATGGTTTATCTTTGGGGATGAGCTCCTAGTTGTTGTGATTATCCTAATCTCAACCTAGATTCTCTACCAGATTCAAGTCCATCAAACCCTAAATATTACTCTCAGTCAGAGGAAACATGATGGAGAATTTAAAAAATTGCTAAATTTATAAGCTGCCAAGGATCATTGTTTAGGTGAACTGTATTCGATTTACGTGAGTTTTTTTCTAATGTTGTAGTTCTCAGCCACAAAAAAATACAAATGGGAAAAAAAATATTCTAAATGCAACTAAGGTTGACGTCTAACTAAAAGCTCCTGGCAATCCTGATATATATATAAAAAAAACACAAATTACATATTTGTGAGCAACATAATTTTGAAGTTGCATGCGAGAAGTGGTAATAAACAGAGCAGATTAAAGATGTGCGGCTCAGCGCTCGTGTTAGTCTTTCATACGAGTTAAAAATTTTTTTTAGCTCTTTCCGTCTGCGTTAATACTTGCGATGCAGAAATGCCAACCCCATGTCAGGGCAGCAGAAATAGGTCAAGCAGACGCACGCGCGAGTGCGCAAAAACACAGATAGATGAATTACTCATTCTCTTTCATGGTCTTTGTAGATGGAGGAAGCGGATGCCAATGCAAAAAGATCAAAACCCTCTCTCAGTGAAACAAGTGTCCTCCTCCGAGCAGCTGTGCGGGAGGAAGGAAGAGTCGCTCAACAGGTTCGTGCCACTGCTCCAGCTCTGCAGCTCCTCTCTTGCCTGCGCTCGTTTGCATGGCCCTGACAGGTATCTGTTTTTGGATGATTTCGATGCGGGGAGGTACTCTGATACATCCGCGCATCACTCTGAAGCCGCTTTGCCTCGCCGAGTGTTTGTGGAAAACACAATCAAAGAGAAAAATCAATGTGTCCTCAAGCAATAAGAAAGTCAATAGCTTTCATCGAATCTATGAATAGCATTGAGTGAGCTAGTAGTTCTCTGTTCTGCAGGGCTGAAATGAGATGAAGCCATCTTAGGCACAATTTTATTCATTTTCTTTATTCTGTTTTGTGAATCACAACTTTGTAAGTGCCTGACTTGTATTTTTAATGAACGCGGGCTCATGGGCATCTACAGATCTGGACAGGTTTGTGTGCAGGAAGAAAATTCTACACACTGTCTGCCAATATCTGGTGCAGACTGCGTGTTTTAACCAATTATAATCTTATCGACTTGGCCAGATTTATTTCTACTTTAATTATGAGGTATATTACATCCTGGACTTATCTAATATTGGCATCATATAATCTTGATTAATAATCTCGCCTCATTTTACTCTGTGATTAAACTACAATATCCTGATTATTCTGTATAATATACCAAGACAGCAGTTCAGTTGTTGGGGACACTTTGCTTTCTTTTAAATGGGAAAAATCAAATCCTAGGTTTTATCTGGAAGCCTGTGAGCGTTTCCAGGTATATAAATTACAGCCAAGTCTTCCTTGCTGAGTTAAATGCTTTGACCAATCACTATTGCTGCAGCAGAGGAGAGTCCTTAGCAACAACTGGAGACCTGCTGGTTAAATGGCACTGCAGGCTATCTGCTCCAAGCTGCAGGTCTCTCCCCATCCATCAAATACCTTGCGACTGATGGAGTGTCATTCCTCATATACCCCTTCACAATCCAGAAACAGCAGCACAGCCTCAGTGCAAAGAGAAACAGGGAAATCATATAAAAGCTTTCAAATTAAAAGTCCTTTTGATGGGAAGAAGTCCAGGGAGTTGTACTCTCTTTCCAAATTATACTTCAGATCTGATGCCAGTTTATAATTTCTTAGTAATAAGTGTGTCAAATGCTTGAGTTTGAGCCAAATCAACTTCAGGGCCGAATAAATCTGTGAAGATTTTTTTTCTTTCGGCTTTCCATCACACAGAGATGCATCGCGTTGCATCTTTACTTATGAATATATCAAAAATCAAACTTGATTAAGTTAGACTTATTTCATTTTGATCATCTTATTTTCAGTTATTTTTTTCTTCTAATACTACTCCATCCCTATGCTGCATGTTTTGATGATTCAATTCAAGTCAAACATAAATAAGGCCAAGTGAACTAGGTAATATTATATTTCATATGCTTCTAAAATATCTTTGATAAATTCTGTTTAATAAAAGTGGGTCATATATAGGTTAAGGTGTACCTTGTATTTCAGTCAAAAATTATGATATGACATTCAGAACATTTTAATAACTTCATTCTGAGGTGGACATAAGCAGACTGGGCGTTGTGCAATAAAACTGGGACAGAGATAAAGAACCTTTTATGCACCGCAGAGATGTACCTGCACCCAAAGGCCCTACATATGTGGTGGTGTGATGGAGCAGGAGGAGAGTGGAATCCAGGGATGGGGAGTGTTGATCCTCTAGTTTACTCAAACCCACTGAGCAGACTGCACCTGGTGAGTTCAAATTTCCTCCCACAGAGTCAGATCCCCATTTGCCGAATCCACCAAGGGAGTGAGGCCCTTGGGCCATTTACCCCAGGGTTACAGAATCAACACTATCAAGCCCCACAGAGCCCAAGGTTATCCACACAACTCCACCTTCAGAATACACTCCCTAAGGGAGAGAGAACCTGCAGATGGTAAAAACCTCTGCACTAGCTTAAGCGGTCCCAAAGCCAGTGGATTGAAGGCCCCAGGCCTTTGATGCACCAGTGCATGCACCATCCCAAAACCCCTGGTAACAATATAGCAGTAACTAAGCCCCCTATGTCCAGTCAGGACCCCAGTTCAAGGGTGGCACTACCTCAGAGTCCCTAACCTGCCCCAGATCCACCCAGGAGCAGCGAAGCGACCAGGTCAGTAACAGAAAGTCACCTACCAAAGCCACTAAGGCCCCACCCAGGTGGGGGCCACAGCTGGTCCCCCAGTAATCCCAACAATGTTTTATACCAAAATTTTTGAGCAGCTGCCTTTCAATAATAGCAAAACGTTTTCATACATCACAAACTGAGCTCTAATTCCATAGTCCAGGTTTGATTAAACCTGGACTAAACTGGTCCTTATGCCAAATAACATATATATATATATA
>CAEGAF010109988.1:0-12912 GCA_903067075.1 Micropoecilia bifurca | reverse complement strand
CCAGTACTTTTTAACTTTTACTTAAGTAAAAAGTTAATGTGGTACTTTGACTTTTACTTAAGTACATTTTTGACTGTGTATTTGTACTTTTACTTAAGTACATTTTTTGAGTACTTTCTCCACCACTGCCTACCACCGCCGTGCTTCACTGTAAAGACGATGGGTTCGGTGTCGGTTTGTTTTCCTCCACACATGACGGTTTAAAGGCAAGGCAGAGAGTTTTGTTTTGGTCCCATTTGATCGCAGCAGCTGTGCAGAACAGATTCAGGTGGTTTAACAGCCATTAAATGTGAATGCCACCTCATGGCGTGTGCATGATTGCACCGGTGGTAGGTACGTCTGAAGAGCATCCGGTCACATGTGACACATGTCTCACCTGTCAGGTCTGACCTTGATATTTATTCATTGAAGCTCTTTAACAAAAATGTTTGAAACCTTCCCAGGAAATGTATTCTATATTTATGTTAAAATGCACTCATCTGAGTCTGTTGATGTAAATATATTGCACTGGATTTTATTTACAGCTGTCAGAGTACCAGGGTTAAATACAAACGCTTGCCACACTTTGCAGATTTTTCTTTGTGAAAACCTTAAAAATAATTTATCCTTTAACTTGTTGATATCAACACACTACTGCGATGGTTAAACACAGAGTTCCAACAGAAAATGTTAAAGCTTGTCTTAATGTGTCAAAAAAAGATGAGAAGTAAAGACAAAATGAACTGATAATTCTTAGTATAAAGATGTAGGAGAGACAGAACCATGACCTAAATCGTACACCTATTATGAGATTACATATAAAAATGCAATTTAGTTTGCAAAACCATGGATGAAGTGCTGAATGTCATCCAAGTTTCTTGACCGTGAAGCAACACCATAAACCAGGCTGGATTTCAACGTAAGCTTATGGTGAAAAATAATTACATATTTGATCTCTGAGCATTTAGTAAAAAACCGAGCTGTTTTTACAAGAAAGCTTACAGTAGCCTGACCAAGTGGCTTAGCGACTATGGCACATACCCCATGAACATAAATGCTCTTAGCAGCTTAGTCTTGTTTATTGCCATTGTTACTAAACAAGAAATAAATCAGCAGTCCACTAGTGATGGTTATGAAACGGCTCTAACAGTCTGAGTTATTAATCATCGACAGGCTGCAACAAACACACGGGACGGCTGCACGTAAAAGCACGAGAGCATGGCGACAAAGTGTGAACGTGTAAATAGGTACGGAAGGCCTTTCATGAGCATGTAATGATCCAAGAGATCAACTGGGTTTACTGGCCTTGAGATCCCATCCTGGGCCGACTGTGGGGAAACTGAGACAAGAATAAAATGAATACGTACATGTGCAACAGTTTGGATATTTACATGCTTGTCTTGAAGCTTTGGTAGAAAATCCTGATGAAATTTTTTCTTACTTAACAGAAATATAATTATTTTATATCAGGAAGAGTATCATCATGAGAAGGTTAGTAATGTTTAATCTCTATCACACACATGGATGAGCGACCAAAACAAGTTTAAAACAACTATAATAAAATCAGTAAATGTTCTGCTAGAGTTTACAACTCAGAAATAGGTTTATCAACCAGGATGTCTGCTTCTGTCCTGCTTTTATCTCCCCGCCCTGCAAAAATACTCATTTGCATAACTGTCAATCCCCGTGTCAATAAATGACACAAATAAATCAAAAGTTAATAAATTGTTCAGGTCTCCCCGAATAATGAGACTTGCTGGAAGTGGGGAAGCTTTAAACTTGAGCGCAAATGTTTAAAGCATTTCCACGGTGATGAATATGCTGTTTAATAGACCAACACTACAGCATGACACAGCATTATTTCCAACTCTGGTTTACATAAAAGGGCTCTGACATGACTTGAGTCGGCGCTATCATTCACCAATATAAACAAAGCAGAGACAAACTACTCTGATTTATGACATTACTCATGAGAATGTGTACACAAGAGCCATTCAGCATATTTCTCTTCCTTTGTCCACACTCCTACGCTGCACTCTCACCATGACTCAGCAATATTCTACATCCAAAAAAGGCAGTTTTTTTAAACAATGGGTTTTGTAACAGTTTTGATTTCCCAGAATGAGTTTGCAAAAAAAATTAAAAATCCTCCAGTATCTGTTGCTTTTAAAATCAAAGCCTTTTTGTAAACATGTAACTGGTTGCGCTGAACTGATCCCTCAGGAATAAAAGATAAAAGCAGGCATTTTTTTCCTAGATGCTAAAGCAGTAAAGCAGCCATTGATCATAAACCTACCTCTACTATGTTTGAGTTTAGGTCTGTTGTTTTTTGTCTTATTTAACAATGGATATTTTATTCAGATGATTAAATTGAATTAAATGGAAAAACAAGGTAAACTTAAATTTTTCTTCTGAAAAGAATTTGCCAAATTTAGGGAAATTACATTGCTTTTTACACGCCATTATGCGGATAAGAAAACATCTGAAGCGGTAAGAAGACATCATCATGACAGATGCATGGGAGAAAATATGTAGGTCGACCTTCAAACCCTCACCTTGCACACAGATTGCTTGTTTTTATAGATGGGGCTCTACGCTAGAAAAACTCCACGCTGGCATGTTCCTGTGGATTCAGCCGTTAAGGTTGTCCTTTCTCACAGGGTAACGCTCTGTTTCACGAAATCACAGTGATTCCTTGCAATCATTCACACAGGCAGCGGGAACAAAGGAACCAGCTTGATATAACAGACGGGCTGCTGTGAGGACAGCTCCCTACCAGCCTGGGTTCTGGTCCTGTGGGCTTTCTTTGGTGTTAAAGGTGCTTTTCCCACCAATTTCTACCAGTGGGACCTGTTTGAAAAAAAAACAAGAACAAAAAAAACAACAACATTTGGCTTGTTGTTTGAGTATAAGGTAACTCCAGAGAGCCTTGGATCAGAACTCAAGCACATTTTTCAGATATCGGACTGTAAGGCCTCTGTGTCCTTGACAATGAGAGTCCGTCTCAAGTTACAGTTTAAAAGACATCCTGCCAAAGATTGCATGGTGGCAGCCAGGAAGCCTTCTTTTCTGGGAAACGTGAAACCCTTACACCAGTCTTTTCTTCTCCCTCATTCATTTCTGCTTTTCACTTTCATTCAGACTTTTTTAATCACATACTTTGGAGGCTTATCACAGCTATCTTCGAATAAGAAACGGCGCAGTTGGAAAGCGGACACCTTTGACCCCACTCCTTGGTTGCAGCTATCGCTGTCTGGCTTTTCATGATGTTTGATGTTTCAAGCACAAAACAAATGTAACGCACATTTGTCGATTTGACACGCAGGAGAGCAAATAAACGCCCAAAGGAGGGAGGTCGCGTCAAAGTCCAGTGGCAGAGAACAGCTGTGGAGAAATCCTCTGTCTCTCTTCGGTTAGTTTGACTACGACTCTAATAAAACGCAGTAATCTGGGACGGGATTAATCCCTTTGGCTTCATTTTGAATGCAAAACACCTTGAAGGCATTTAGGATTACATTAACTGATTGTTTCTTTTAGGTAGAAGTCATAATTTCTTTTGGCAGGAATTTATTTTGAAGATTTTCAAAGTTGCATTACCTTTTCATTTGAGTTAAATCTTTTCCGCTCCAAACTGTGAAAATACTGAAGACAAATTTCGCTCCATTTGAAATTGTTTCAAGTATAATTCTGAAAAGTGAGGAGTACATTTGCATTCAACCCCTTCTAATCTGACACTCTTGAATAAAATTTAGGGCAACCGGTTGCTTTCTGAATTCAGCCAACTGTTAACCAGATCAACCTGATGCCAAGTTTTAAATATGTCAGAGATTTTTTTTTTCTGTCATTTGAAAAATGGAGCATGAAAACCTACTAAGAGAGATTTAAAGTGATCAGTAAAGGACAGCATAATTCAGAGAAGCAGCCAAGAGGCCCATGGTCACTCTGGAGGAGCTGCAAAATGAGTCTTTCAATGGGATATTTGTGCACTGGGCAAATCTAGCCTAAAGGAATAGTGACCGGAGGAAAGCTGTTGTTGAAAGAAAATCATGACATCCTATTTTCAGTTTGCCACAAGCCAACGGACGGCGCAAACCAGCCTCACACATCTTCCTGTTTCTGCGTGTTACCAAATGAAATCAAAATAAGCACTTTCTCCAGCCTCTGTTCAATTTAAGAAAGAAAATGTCCATTCACACAAAACAGAGGACCGCACCTGAACTTCTGTGATATGTTTGATGTGGTTTAGTTTCTATCTGTAGGGTTCATCATATCTCGTATTTACCCGCTATAATGTCGAGCTTAACTTTAGGAAAGTGATGCCTGTAGTGCTTTTTTGGTTCTGGGTTCTCCTGTGTCCTCCTGGATGACCCGCTGATTAACTCTTCAAATACATTTGTTAGGTTATTTCTGGGAAGGTCCACTTTTTTCACTGTGGATCACTGGAGTGCAAAACATTAGAGGTTGTTTAGGATAATTGCATTTACTTCAAGATTCTACAAGACGTTGGGCCAGGTTGGTTCAGATAGCGGTTTTATCTTAACAATCATCCCATTAATAATAATAATAATAATAATAATAATAATAATAATAATAATAATAATAATAATAATAATAATAAAGAAAATAATAACTTAAACACAGCTTTTTTGTATTTACTTAGATTATCTTTGACATTCAAAATAGTTTGAGGATCTGAAACATTTAAATGACAAAAATGCTGTTAATTGTTTTCTTTATTTCTATGGTTTCACTGAGATATGGAGATACGCTGCTTCATTCTGTTGCATCCTGTTTAGAATTCAATAAAATAAAATACATATATATTCTCACTAGTTCTGAGATTGTAAGCACAGCTGTTATATTTGCATTTAAGGAAATCGTCTTTTAGTGCCACGTCTTGCATGATGCAACAGATGTTACAGGTTTCATCTGATCAAACATTAACTAAATATGCTATATTTGTAGTTATCTGCTTTTAGTTTCTACTGACAAAAAATGTGGGTGTGATAGAACATTTAATCACAATCAAGAAAGCTTGTTTATGAAGCTACTTTATAAGGATACCATTGAAATGGTCGTACGCTAAATGAAAGGCTATTTCTCAAAGTTTGTTTTTGACTCCAGGCGGCCACTGTACTTTCGCAGCAAGTTTTCAAAAATTAAAATAAAATTCTTAAAGTGAACAACGAGCATACAAATGGCACACAGGCCATGAGTTGTTTTTTTTGGGGTGGGGGGGTGGGGGGGGGGGGGTTGAGGATGGCAATGGGAGGCAGTCAACAAGCGTTTCCTCCCGGAACGCAACACGCCCATTTTACATAAAAGGGGCGGAAGCGGAGGTTTAAAATGCCGGTTGAACGTGTGGCTACAACATCTGCTCCTCCGCGTCAGAACAACCCGGAGAGCAGGAAGTAGGTCGTAAGCCGCCACGCTGACGCTCTGAAAGCCTCCCGCCTCGTTTAGAAACACGATTAAAAAAAACAAAAAACGACGTGTTCTTCTTAAAGTTTAGTTTTAAGTAAAGTAACTCCTAGCAACATGGCAGAGAAGGTCGACCTGGAGGAAGTGAAGGCATCCAACGGCGAGGCGCACCACGACGAGCCGCATGCCAACGGTATCACCCAGCAGGGGAAGGAGCCGATGTCCGAGCGGGTGAAGAGGATCGTCAAGGCGAACCTGCTGGTGATCCTGACCGTGGCCGGGGTCATCGTGGGGGTCTTCATCGGGCTCGGCGTGCGCACCGCGTCGCCGAGCCTGACCCAGCAGATCTACATCGGCTTCCCCGGCGAGATCCTCATCCGGCTGCTGAAGATGATCATCATCCCCCTGGTGGTTTGCAGCTTGGTGTCCGGAGCGGCGAGCATCGACCCCAAAGCTCTGGGGAAGCTGGGCGGCTGGGCCATGCTGTTCTTCTTGGTGACCACCTTGATAGCCTCGTCCATCGGGGTGGTGATGGCTGTCATCATCAAGCCGGGAAATGTGGAAATGAACAACACCGCAAACGCTAAAGACATGACTGACGGCATCCCGGCGAACAAAGAAGTGATAGACTCGTTCTTAGACCTGATACGGTGAGTCTGAAGGTTATTCATATTAACCCACAACATTTATTAACATGTTAACGTGGTGTGACTACAGCCATATTACGCACGAGGCTAGAGTTCACCTGGCTCGCGCTTCTTGTAATGACAATCAGTTGCATCAGCTTCTGTTTTCTCCTGCGCTTTAAACTCCTACCGCACGAGACGCGCTTTGGCCGCTCTTTACACGTGCGCATTAACTCCACTGTTCATAACTACGTCCAAACTGGATAATGTATGATTAAATATGTCTCCCAGTCATTGACGTCAACTTTATATCTTAAAAGTAATCAAGAGAGTCGATGAAACTTGACTTATTTTTTTAATAATGCCACTTTTTGAATGAATCCCGACGCTATTAGTTGGACCTAACTGGACATGGTTTGCATATCGTGACCTCTCTTAAGGTCACCATATGTAAGTATCTCATCTTGAGGTTGTTTTCAGAAATTAGCCTAATTGCTAACCCAGAGTACGGGGTTGTACCTGAATGCACCATGAGGTTCTTGGCTGTGGCTTCACACTTTAAAGAAGTGTAATAGTGTCACTATTGCCTCAAACACACCAGAGTATTACTGATAGAAAAACAATACAAAAAAAACCAAGTTTGATGCCTTGTTGTACATTTTATCACATCACATATGTCATGGTTTTTCTTTCTGAGAGTAGTGAGGTCACACTTCTTCCTGTTCCTGTCACCAGAAAAAAAAAAGAAAAAATAAGAGGTATGGTAGTTTCCCCATTCTTTGTTCCAGTGAAGTCAGAGGGTTTCCGTTCACAGAAAGCAGAGTACCGCATCAAACCAGACTGGACCTGGCTGATGTCTGGTTGGATTATATTTAGACCCATGTTGTGCATCTGCACACAGCAAAATCTGCTCTCTAATTCAAGACACTGGCTGCCTGAACCTGATTTTCCTCTTGCTTTTTTATGCATGTAGGTCATATTCATGGGACATATGTTTCTTCACCTTACTTTTGAGCACATTGGAGCAGCTGTGCTCAGAGTGTAACAACTATTGAGTGGAATCTTAGTATCTTTTGACAAATTATCAGGTTATTTTTTCTGAAGACAGGAAAAAAACAAGAGCTAAACATGTTTTCAAGAGCTTATTTCACATTAAATGTTACCCTTTTTGTCATACAACAGGCTATTATTAGCTAGGAAATTAGTTTAGGTTTTATTTTTGTTTTTTGCTTTGTGAATAACATTTCATTAAAATGACTTTAAATCATCTTCATGGAAAATCTTTGCCATTTTGTAACTTGTTTTTAAATAACCTTTTCAACTGTAATGCCAGAAACCAGCCTGTGATTCACCAAAGTCCTTGGAGTTAGCATTTCTTAGGAAACACAAAATTTGTGCCTAAACAACAACAACAAATAAAGCAGAAACAACTTGACTTCTCATTCCCATCCAGCAGTGTGCTCATATTCAGTGCAGCTGTTGCATAACACTATTTTTAAGGCAGCTTTTAGTAATTATGGATGTATTTTCCACACTTCCTGCTCCTCCTCTTCCCTCCTCCTGTAGTGCCACCTAGTCACAAACATCCACTTCCTGGAAAAACAACTCTTGTGTTTAAGAAAACTGCATGGTGCAACAGGGCAGAAGACATTTAGTCGTTAGCATGACCCCATCACTCTGCATGCAAATACGCCACTGATTGGCCAGACTCTCTCTTTTGTTCCACATGCAGATTATTGATCAAAGGATAGAGAGAAAGTAGAAACCATGTGGGGGTTGTTCCTCGATACGCACATGATTAAAGTCATGGCAATGCTTGGCACATTTTTTTACAAAGAGTTTCAAGTGTCCTGACTGTTATTAAAAGATTACATTGTTGCCATACCGATATTTAGGCATGTTGCAAAACTCGCTCCATGACTCGCAACACAATCGCCTAATATTAAGGACGCAGAACTTCAAATTTAGATTTCTGGGAGTGAAGTCAGCACACCCTCCTCCTTTTGTAGGGTTTGAAATACCAGGACGTAATTAGAAAATCTGTCAGTGTTTACTACGTTGCATTTTTCATACAGAACGCACACAAGACAACAGGCCTGTGACGATAGAACAGGAGGGGTTACAGAGAAACCAGCAGCAATTACAACAATCAAAAATGACATCTTGAGTTAAAGCATAAGAATATTTTTTTTAAAAACAGAGAAATTGGCATTAATTTACTAAAAGGTGGCACACATATCCATTTACTAAAAATAGATATGGGTGTCAACAGCCTTAAAGTCTAAAAAAAAAATAGGAAAAGCAGTTTGTACCTTTAGTTATACTGACGTGGCTGAATTCAGTATTTGATTACAGCAATCGTTTGTTTCCAGCCTGACGAGACGTTTATCTCATATTGGGCACATGCCGTCACTACGCACACATGTGTGCTTCCACACTATCTTGATCACACAGCTGTAGCCCCCCCGCACCCCCCCTCTCCGTCTCGCTCTGTGTTTTGGTGGCTTCCCAGCCGGGTGGATCTGAGCTGTTTGAGAAACAACAGCAGCCTGGCTTACAGATCCAGGTTGGGTTTAATGTTTAATGTTGCCGTTTGGTTGGGGATAAGTCACTGTATCTTTAAAACTGGATACGGCAAGTTTGCAGGCATTCTTGCGAGTCCGTGTTGACTTTTCTTATCTCCCGCTTTTTCCTTTCACACATAAACCACATGTGTACTTGTACAGTCAAAGGTCAGCTGTGATGTCCCCTGTTAGCTTTGTGTGCAATCAGTGGTGTTTTTCTAGAGCAGCACAAAATGTGAAAGTAAAGATGGATTTTTTTCTAGAAGACCACATAGGTGTTTGCAATATTCTCAAGTTAGGTTAGCTAACTTGGCTTGTTTTTCATCTTCATACCAAAAGTCAAATAAAAAGAACGTTTTTGTTTATCATGCTATCATGAATCACCAATATTAACAGCTGTTGAGTTTTAAAGCCAAACATTTATCCTTCCTTGTTGACTTTCCCCGGATCTGAGGAGGCAACAAAACTATAAGTCCGCGTCAGACCTGAAACAAAAGAAGGACACACCTTTGCAGCAGCATGTGATTGATGATGTCCCAGCCAGTGTTGGCATGACAATGACACCTTTGTGTTTTAGCTCCCGATTTACATAGCAATGTTACATGTGACTCATAGAAGACTTTACCCTCTCAGAATGTGACGCGCTCTGAATAAACCGATCAGCTGAAGACGATTCACTGGGAAGCTGGTGTTCATGATGGAGTTTCACATCAACATGTGGGACAAAGTCACCTCCAAAATAGGGAAGAGGAACCAGACTGCTTAGGTGTGATCTTTGGTGTAAACTACTGTATGTTCCAAGTTACGGTGGACGGTGCCATGCAGGCATTTCGTCTTGTACAGTCATGATGACCCCATCTAAATACAATAGATTACAATAGGAAAGTTACTTTATTTCAGAAATGTAATTAACATAATAAATTACTCCCCAAGTGCTTCAATTCAGGTGTTTGTTGCTATGGGTTTAAACTAGTAAAAGACCTCAGGAAATAACAATATTATATGACAAATAAAAAGGTTTTTAATCCAGAAATCTTTAGTTACAGCTGAAACAATCAACACTGCTAATGCTAAACTGCTTCAACATACAGGCAGATGAGACCCAAAAGTATACTTTGCTAAAGACTGATTGCTGTATCCAAGGACATTAATGGAAAGTTGAGTGGAAGGAAAAAGATTGTCAGCAAAAGGCGAAATCCTTTTTTCAGAATGTGACAACGCTGGTTGATCGAAGGAAGACGCTCCCATTCCAATATCTGACATCTATAATAAATATGGAACTATATTATTGCTTACAACCCCGATATATATATAATTTTTCTTCTCCATTTTAAAATATTCAGTAAACGCAAGAAAGGTACGTTAAGTAATCCAAAGCTTGTATTCCTGGAAGCCTTTTTCAGCCTTTGTTTCCAGCTGCATGCCGCCTCATCACATGATGTTTGAGCCTGATGTTTCCAATGATTGGCTAACAGGAAGGAGCTTGTGACGTTAATGCCTTATTGCTCTAAATCCACTGCAGACGGCTGAGAGCAGGGGTATCGAGGACACAAGGCTTTACGGGTTCTTGGGGGAGGGAGGAGGTGCAATTTGCAGTTGGACTTGATGTATGCAAAAGCTTTTTGTACTAGCTAGTGCAGACTTATTACCTCCATGGCATTAAATAACAGGACCACAAAGGAGGGAGAAAAGAGGTTTAATAGTTTAGAAAATGCTACGACCCAATGCTTCTGGGATGTAGTGCTGCAAAACTACATAAACTGCTTGAATTAGGCTCAAGGATTTAGCTATAACACACTGATCCATCTTACAGATCTTGTAAGAAATGGGCTTAAACATTAAACATTTCTGCTCCACTGTTTTATTAACTTTTGGTTTTTTTCTCATGTATTTGGGAAGTGAAATAATATGCGTTGTTTTCGCTTCTTTTCACAGAAACATCTTCCCCTCCAACCTGGTGTCTGCCGCTTTTCAGTCGGTGAGCATTAGACCTTAAATCTGCAATTTTGTTTTCTAGATAAAAACCTTGCATAACAAAAGATGCTTTTGTACTTCTTAATAAATATGTTTTTTTTTTTTTTATTCTTCCCCACTAGTATGGAACCTCCTACAAGATGATGAACGCGTCCGGCATCCCAGAGAAGGTGAGGTATTTGTCTGGTTATCAACAAACCTCCACAGATGATCGTTTTGCTTCCCCATACAGTTTTTTTCTCTTCTTCTTCTAAACAAATCCGCACTTGTTTCCAGGTTCCCGTCGGAACAGATCAAGACGGGATGAACATCCTTGGGTTGGTGGTGTTCGCTATTGTTTTCGGCGTGGCTCTGAGGAAGCTGGGCGAAGAAGGAGAGATCCTCATCAAGTTCTTCAACTCCTTCAACGAGGCCACCATGGTGCTGGTGTCCTGGATCATGTGGTAAGAAAACGCCCCTCGTTAATGTTTGGTCGTTTTGGGGGTCTACAAAGTTGAGGAGGACCCAAAAATTTCAAATTTGTACAGAACGCAAAGTTCTGTTGCACGTTTGTTGTAATTATTCAAGAATTACATTTTAAATTAGTAATTTTAAATTATTACGAAGCTTATGTTTTTTTTCTTTATCTCTGCTACTACTGGTGGTACTTACATTTTTATGGGACGTGTTTTAATTTTTTTTTTACAATGCAAATATTACATTAGTAGTTCAGACAAACTTACAGATTCTGTTGAAATAATAAATAATACACAGTTATCTATTTCATAAATGCATTGCTGTTACAGTAAATAAAGGTCTGTAGGTTCCTATAAATAATAATTCAGAATTTTAAAATGAATTCAGATTTCATTGTGAACTCTCCCAAGAGATTAGACATTATAAATTGAGTAACACTAATCATTTTTGTTTAGTTCTCAACATATTTTTCCACTGAAAAAAGAAGTACTCAACTTAAAGCTTTTCTTTTTCTTTCTAAAATTTTCTAAAACCAAGTAGTAGCATCATTTTTGAAATAGCTCTGCAATAAAAGATTTCATTTCTAGGCTCTTCAGACATATATATCAGAGATGTCAACACGTCTAGAGGGTGTTACTAGTTTGAGACCTTTCACAAAATGCTTTTTCTCAAACAAACCATCATAAGTCTGTTAAGTAACCTTTATCGGTGAGGTACGTTTCCTTTGTGCTGTGTTCCAGAAACCTGACCTGCAGCTTTGTCCCGGTCTTTTCAGGTACGCCCCTATTGGTATCATGTTCCTCGTCGCCGGTAAGATTGTGGAGATGGACGACGTCGGCAAGCTGTTTGCCAGCCTGGGAAAGTACATCGCCTGCTGCATGATTGGCCACGCCATCCACGGCCTGCTGGTGCTGCCCCTCATCTACTTCATTTTCACCAGGAAGAACCCCTACACCTTCCTGTGGGGCATTTTCACAGCCTTGGCCACGGCCTTTGGAACCAGCTCCAGGTACTTTCACCTCAGACTCGCATCTGTTTGCTCAGTTGGGGGTTGCTGAATATCCACAGACTGAGGCTTTCCTGTTTAGACACACACACACAGACACACACACTCGCTCCTCCTCCGCTCTGAAACTCTGTTTCCCTGTTTCCAGCTCTGCCACTCTGCCGCTCATGATGAAGTGCGTGGAGGAGAAAAACGGCGTCTCCAAGCACATAAGCCGCTTCATCCTGCCCATCGGCGCCACGGTCAACATGGACGGAGCCGCGCTCTTCCAGTGTGTGGCGGCCGTTTTCATCGCCCAGCTTAACAACATCAGCCTCAACTTCATCCAAGTCATAACCATCCTGTACGTCTGCGGCGATGCGACTCGCTTTAAGCCTAAACGTGATGATACGTTTGCAGCTCCTCCTTTGTGTGGAAAGTTTTGTAATTCGGTTTGGTGACTTTGCGGCTTGTGTTTGTCAGTGTGACGGCTACAGCGTCCAGCGTCGGAGCTGCCGGTATACCTGCGGGCGGCGTGCTGACCCTCGCTATCATCCTGGAGGCAATCGGGCTGCCCACCAGTGACATCTCTCTCATCCTGGCTGTCGACTGGCTTGTGTGAGTAGAAAACAGGCGTCGCATTTCGTTACACTGCAACCATAAACTTTAATGAATTTTATCTTGCGCAGAGCAACACAAAGCAGGACAGTAAAAACACAAGAGTGAAGACGGCCAAGTTACAAAATCAATCAATCAATCAAATTTTATTTGTATAGCACATTTCAGCAGCAAGGCATTTCAAAGTGCTTTAGACAACTTAAAATAAAAATGAAAACAGAAATAGACAGATTTTGAAAAAGATTAGAGAAACATTATTAAAAGTAAAAATTAAATGTGAAAACATTTT